>JBBIGC010000029.1:9823322-9845635 GCA_037576955.1 Lepidarchus adonis
GAGACAGAGAGAGAGAGAGAGAGAGAGAGATAGAGAGAGAGAGAGAGAGAGAGAGTTACCACTCAGTGGAGACTTCATGTTAGCAGTTTTTAAAAATGCTGACAAAATGGTCTAGAATGTTGAGAATGTCAACACTTTAGGAGGTAATGGGACAAATTATTCATGAACATCAATACCATTCGGGAGCAGCAGAATAGCAGGCTAATATGTGTGGAAAAGAAGTGGAAAGAGTTGCATTCTGGGAGTAGCGAGAGAGCACAGTTTGCAACACATATTGGGTAATAGTATGCAGTTGAACGGCTACTAAACGCTTTACGGTAATAAGGCGAGTGAAACTCATGTTATCTATATGCGTGCTATGTTGCGCTCCTTGCTGTGGAATGTGGCATGTTTAATAGGGAGCAATGCATTGTGGACTATGTAGTGTCTGGTGGGTAATACAGACAGAAAATAGGTGAAGAGTTGCATTCTGGGAGTAGCGCGAGAGCACAGTTTGCAACACATATTGGGTAATAGTATGCGGTTGAACAGCTACTAAATGCTTTATGGTAAAAAGGCGAGAGAAACCTGTGTTATTTATATGCGTGCTATGTTTCGCTCCTTGTTGTGGGATGTGGCGCATATAATAGGGTGCAATGCATTGTGGACTATGTAGTCTCTGGTGGGTAATACGGACGGAAAAGAGGTGGAAAGAGTTGCATTCTGGAAGTAGTACGAGAGCACAGTTTGGCAGCACATGTACATAGTAAAATGCATTTGATGGCCTACTAAATGCTTTACGGTAATACTGCGAGTATAATAATGTGAGTATTATTCCTATTCTTTCCTCAAGCCTTACATTTCATATCCTGCACAACCCCAGAGCATAAAAGGTTGTTCTTCACAGTTAACTGAGAAAGTGTTGTATTAATAAAATGTTTCTCTTTTTCTTCTCCAAATATACACTGGTTATTTTAGCCAAAAAAGTTTTAATATAAATTCTTATTGTATAAGTTCAATACAATAAATTCAGCAAATAAATCGCAATCATTCATTGTTAACGTGTCATTTGACCAGGTTTGCCCAAACGTTTGCTGTATATCTGCAAAAACAGTTGTAAAATAATGCTTGGCAGATTTGCTAAGCTTACTGGCTTTCAGGGCATATCTGCCCTTTTTTGCTGTATGCCTGCATAAACATTCATGATATAATGTTTGACATATTTGCTAAGCTAACTGGGTTCTTGGCTTCCAGGAAACAAATAATTCCTAGGAAATTCTAATCACAATCAAGCAAAGACTTTGCTGAATAGTTTACAAGAGAGACAAGGATGTTTGCAATTCTATACAAGCTTGTCTTCATATACGACAAGTTTAAGTATAATCAAAAGTTTCCAAATGAAAGCCTCTTCCTGTGTTTATTTGGACCAGAAATCTTTGCTGACTGCACCAGCACAGATCACCATAAAGCACTGCCTCTTTATTCTCCCCCTCTCTCCCTCTCACACGGAAAAAAGAAGGAAATTCTGATTTGGAAAGAGATTAAAACAGCAACAATGTGTTATATCCAGCACAGTACATGGATGCATTCCTCTATAATCTGCATTTTACAGCACAGCGTCTCTCAATAAAGGCTGCCTGGCTTTCACGCAAAGACAAACTTCAAGAGAGTTTCCTCATTAAAAGGAAGGCTCTGCAAAACTGTCTGAAAGTCTGCACATAGTAAAAAAGCCAAACATCAAAAAAGAGACATTTCCACAAATCCAGGGCCTGTTTTTGCAAAATGTGCTGTTTTTCAGGGAAAAACAATTAAGCCTTCAAAGAACAGACACGTGAGTGCAAGGAGGAATAGACATTTGTCAGGACAACAATGGAGCCATCAATCATATTGGTGGATACAGGCAGATTGTGTTAAAGTGGAATTCTTCTGCTAAAAGTCTGCTGACAAAAGTGAGTTGGGTTGAGACACCTTTGGGACTGGGGACAGACGTACATCATATCCTGTGAAGTGTATCCCAAATTAGAGACATTTCCTGAGGCCAAGATGTAATGGAAGAAACATAACTCTGATTTTCTACAGTTCCTTTCATTAATAAGAAACATGTTGAGGTCATTCAAGTCAAAAACTAAACAAAGCACAATAACTGCCATGTTTACAGTCGTAATATAACGTCATAATCTAATTTAGTAACTATTCCATTCACAACTTTTTTCCATACAATGAACCAGTAACAGCTGAGTGTCACATTTGATCTCCTCGCGCTTCGCTCAGTATGCTTTCATGGCTTCCATTGATCTTAAAGTGTGTGAGTTAGAGGCAGGAGTGAAAATGTCACCTCACAGTCGAATCAACATGCGAGAACTCTCATTGCATGAGGTAGCTGAGGACTTGTGACAATCTGCCAGGGTCATGGCCAGCCCCCTGCGTGCGGGGGAGGAAATCTCATGACCTCAGGGTCCAGCCTTTCCGCCCTGGGTGAGGAAGACCAGCCAGGAATATCAGAGTAACCACTCTTGTAATCTATGATCAAGCTCTCTCTCTCTTTCTCTCTCTCTCTCTCACACACACTCACACACATAAAGCAATACTGCCATCTTAAAAATTAAAAATTGGATCAAGGCTGTTGGGATTTAAAGTGTGGGAACATCGCTGGGGCATGTTGGTGGAAAAAGACCTAAAGGCAGGAACATAGAGGGACAAATATGGCCTGCAATCTTTAAAATAAAGGTTCCTAAATGGTTCCATGCTTGAATATGGGGTTCTAGGAAAAACATTCATTTGTTATGGAAATTTTGCATTAAATGGCTCCTTGCTAAGTTTATTTGTGGCAGTTTTATGTCTAGGATTGTTGTAGGACAGCTGGAATACGACTTAACTATTAAGGCAAATATAGGTCCAAGTCAGCATTTCATAAGAGCACACAATTCAATATCCTCAGTGGCCAAAGCGACACTGCAAAACAATGAAATGACATTAGGTTTAACTCCTGAAACTTTTATGGTATTTTTCCCACGCCACTGTAGTTAGTTTTATTAACCAGAGTTCAGAATAAAGAGGGTTTGTTTCTCCAATTAGACCACAATAAAATGAGAATGGAGAGGGATTAGATTTTTTAGAGTTTGCTTCTTCAAAAGATGGGCTGTATGACATTTTTCAAACACAACATGACAAAGCAAACGTTGAAACAGATTAACATCAACCAGCTCTTGACTTTCTCATTCAACGCAGGGCAACTTAACAGACATTTAGGTTCATAATGCTACTGCTTGTTGAAACTCTGGCAGATTAACATCAACCAGCTCTTGACTTTCGCATGCAATACAGGGCAATTTCGCAGACGTTTAGGTTCATAATGCTACTGCTTGTGATGGCATGCTGTGTTTTAAGAGGTGGGTCATTCAATCATTGTATTACAGGGTGGTCCACCAGAATTCATGTAAATGAATAGGTGATCAGTCAATACAAAAGGAGGCAACACCAACAGTCTGGTGTAATATCAGCTTAATCAGTAAGGCTAGACATAACAAAACATTCACAAGACCAACTATATATATATGTATTTCTATTTGTGTGTGCATATCAGTTAACCAATGCACATCAGGTATTTTCTACAGTCCAAATTTCCATGTGTATGTTAAAAAACCCAAATCCGTTTGAACTTGCAATGAAAACAGCCGGCAGTATTCTCTAGAGTAAGTCAGGAAGCCTTTCAGTTTTGGCGTGGTCCCGCAGTCTGCGGGAAGACCAACGGATGGACAATCATAAACAAGAACATTGTTTATAAATGTCCATCTTTAATGAGGGCTCTTAGCAGCTTCCTTATGTGAAAAGCATTCACGTCACAGCGGCAAATCACCAGGGGTTGGGGGTTGTGAACTGATAGTTATTGCTATGTCTGGAAATAAAAGACAAGCACAGCCTTGCGCCTGTAGGCCTCTTCACTAGGCAAGGCAGAGTTGTCAGGCTTTTGTGTGCTAATGGAGGTAGCATACATACAGGGCCTATGACACTCAGGTGGGGAGAGGTTGTTGTCTGTTGGTTTCTAAAGACCGTTCTGAGTCCCCCCTGGGGATCAGTGGGTGGGCCTGGAGACAGGGGCGTAATAGGACATAAGGACGGGTCTCAGCTCACTGGTGGCAATTTGACTGCCAACTGGAAGTCACTAGAATGTGCAGACTTTAAAAAGTGTGACACTTTGAAGACAGGTGAAAAGCAGACTGCCACACAAAGCACCAAAAGTCAAGAGAGAAGCCATTAGAGTGGCCAGAGGGGTAAAATGCCATTGCTGATTTTTAGCAAAAAGAGTTTTTTCTGCAGGGATTTCAAAAGAATGTGCTCAAAACTGTTTGGAATTCAGCCTCCATCTGTTACTGTGGTGCAACAGAAAGTTTTCCTGCATTTCTAGAAGAACATTGGTGGTCAGTCAAACTTAGAGGACAGCGTGTTCCCCCCGTGGAGCGAGTGCACTGCCCTGCCCAACCTCGTATGACCTCATAGGTGTTTCCTCTCCCTTCCAGGCACAATGACAGAGGTTCCTGTTTAAAGAAAGTTCCAGAAGATGTAGAATGTCCTCCTGCTTACGTAAATCCTACACTAACCATTACTCATAATCAGCATTTAAGTTGTTGTTTCATTCCATGAATAGTATAACTTGTGTTGGGGTGAAGAAAACTCCCAGAAGTCAAATCCACCATCATACATTACCTGGCTATGACAAACCATGATCCAAGTCGGACATTAAGGTTATCACATGATAACCCAGTTTTTTGTTGACTTTTTCCATTGAAGCATAAAACAATTTGTACTCGGGCACCTTGAGTTAAGCAATAAATATTTTTATAACAATATAGCTTTCAATTACACCTTGGTAATTTATTATTACTTCACTTATAGCACATGCAATTTTTCTTGTATATTACTCGTGAAGCACTGTAATCATATTATTATTATTGTTATTAATGATGGTGTTTTAGTGGTGTTCATGATGGAGTTGGTTTTGTTATTGTTGGTCGTGTTACTGAATACAAATATTTAAAGTGTTATCCTCATTTAAAAAGCACAATTTACAATGAAGTTATTACTTGAATGCCTCCTGTTGGTGTTGTATTAATACTGTACAAGGCATACATTTAATGATCATTCTTCAATTGATTCCAGCTGTTTTTTAATCAACAGTAGAAAAAACAAACAGTGCAGATGTTATTTCTCTTGTGTCTGAGTGTGATCCACTGGGTGGATGATACTTCAAAATATGTTAAAATAGCCTTTATCCAAAGCACATTCCTGAATACATTGAATACATTCATGCGATTTTTGACAGAACTTTGTTTTCAGAATCATAATCACAAAACTTTATTGAACCTGTGCACAGGAAAACACACATACTGTCTGAGTAGCAGTAAAGAAGTGTGAATAAATAAAAATAATTGATGAAGTAAAAAATGTAAGAAAAAATATTAAAAGAGAATGTGATAACATACCATAATATATCTAAACCCTATAGTTTTGACACAGTAGTTTTTTTCCACTTGTTTTCCACAGATGTTTTCTCTGGAGCTTACCTTCACTTCTGTACTCTTCAGGGGAGGGTCGTTTAATCCCCCAAACACCACACACCCAGGGGCGATTAATTTTCTACTCCAAAGTGCCTCCTCAGCAGTCAAGCCGAGCAGAAGGGAGAGGAGGAAAGCTGGGGGCAAAGACCAGGACCAGCCCACTTCAAGTCTAATCCTGTCAGCGACTCCCTCCTCATCAGCCTCACGCGCCTCAGTTTGTCAGTTGTAGCGCAGCGCGAGACCCGAGGCGGAGGCGCGCGCAGCACTGCTTCGGTGAGTAGAGTTTACTACACAAATTCGGTTGTTAATCAAGTAACTATCAACAAGATGACTGCAAACTTATGCTTAGTGCAAAATAGGTTTCGATATTACAAATAATTTTGTTCAATTCTTGCTCAAACCTGAGAGATTTGACTTCAGCTCGACTGTTTGGAATTTATTTGGGGTAATGTACGACCGTTTTGCTAATAAAGTTAGCATTCACATGAATAGCATTTCTCCTTTAAGGTTTTTCCGTCACGGCCTCATAAATGCTGTAATAACTTAAAGGTTTTCCTCACTCATTCTCGACGTGATAGTAATTTTGCTTATGAATGTTCCTCCGCCGCGCTGGGTGATGGAAGTAACGCGACTGCGGCAGTAGCTCGTGTTAAGTGTGGGAACCGTTTCCATTGTTTTGCTCGAGGGCTTTTACCTGCTGAGAGTAAGTGTACACACCCGTTCTCTGCCCTCCACCTGCCCAGCACGACTTCTTCACCCTGTTTTTCTTTTAGTCGAAAGTTGGTCTCTAAAATGTTAATCTTTTTAAAGGTGGAATTCAACGTATTTAGCATTTTTGTACTTAATATATTCATAGCTCACTTTTGCTAGTGGTTTAATATGAGTCTCCTTGGTGGTTATGTGTTTGTATGTAACTTTAATAATGACATCATTTACAACACCACGCATGTATTTCCATCTAAATTATAAATAAGGGTTTTGAATGTGCACTCAAGCTTTGATTATCAAAGGATTGAATTATACAGACATTTTAAAATTATTTTAAATGGAATTTGACTTTTCTTAAATGCAGAATTGTTTCATTGAATTCATTCATTAATGGCCATGGAATATTCCATGCCATTTATATTAAGATATTGTATTATTAAATGTTTTGTTTTTCCTTCATTTTACATTCCATTTTGTATATCATTTCATATTAAGTTATATATTAAAAGTTTGAGAAATGTTTGTATTAGTTTGGAAATATTTGGTTATTTTCCCATGTTTGCTTTTTTTCAGGTTCCTCTAAAAACTTCAAGGTTCTTTGGACATAAGCAGCTCTAGCCCAAGACGTCTCAGCAAAGGATAATCAAGTGGATCTGATCTGAGCAGCAAAAGCTCAACACGTTGTGGATTTATGACTTACATCTTGTGGTGGAATTATGAGCCCCCAGAGAACTAGTTGGTGAGCAGAAAACCTAGAGAAAGTTTTACTAGAACGATGGAAGCATCACATGCTGCCTACCTTGCTGCACATCCAACAGTTGCCCCCATGACACCAGCTGCAGGATATCTATTCAAAATGTTTCGGGAGTACCAAAGCAACGAGGTTATTGTAGCCCATTACAACTTTACCGGAAAGTTGAACAAGAACAGAGATGGACTGAAACCTGAAGCCATTGTGTTCCTTATCATCTGTCTGCTCATTGTGCTGGAAAATGCTGTGGTTCTTGTAGCAATTTGGAAGAATAAAAAGTTCCATCTGCCAATGTACTACTTGTTGGGCAACTTGACTTTCTCGGACTTGTTGGCAGGCTTCACCTACATGGTGAATATCATCACATCAGGCGCCAACACACTCAAAATGACACCAGTCCAGTGGTTTCTAAGAGAAGGTGGTGTCTTCATCACCCTAGCTGCTTCCATCATCAGCCTCCTGGCCATCGCTATTGAACGGCATGTTACCATGGTGAGGATGAAGCCATACCAGGGGGCCAAGCGTGGACGCATGTTTGCGCTGATTGGTGCAAGCTGGGTGCTGTCGGTATTTCTAGGTGTGCTACCGATTATGGGCTGGAATTGCATGGGCAGCCTGGATCAGTGCTCCACAGTTCTGCCGCTCTATTCCAAGAGCTTCATTCTCTGCTGCATCACCATCTTTTCTGCAATACTGCTATCCATTGTGGTGCTCTACATACGCATCTTCCGCATTGTAAAATCCAATACACAACGGCTCGGCTGCGGTCCACAGCGCAAAGGTTCGACGAAGAAGTCCCAGAAATACATGGCTTTGCTGAAGACTGTAACCATAGTATTGGGCGTCTTCATCGCCTGCTGGTTGCCCCTCTTTATACTGCTTTTGTTGGACTTCTGTTGCCCAGCCCGAAGCTGCCAGGTTCTCTTCAAGGCAGATTACTTCTTGGGCATTGCTATGGTTAACTCATTGCTCAACCCGATCATCTACACATTAACCAGTAAAGATATGTGTAGGGCCATACTGAAATTGCTCTGCAGCTACTGCCTACTGACTGCAGATGGACATATGAAGAAGTTTGGAATACCCTTCTTGGAGTGCAGCACAAGCAAGACAGAGGTGCCATCCCACAGGCTAGAGGGCTTGGAGACGACCGTATCTTCTGGGAACTTTACACCAACTACTATAAAAACGATTTATCCCAGAATGTCAAAGACTTGATTTTTCAGAAAGTGAACATTCACTATTACCATGGACTGGTATCGTCAAGTGTGCCTCAACAGCGTGCCCACCCAAACTGTACTGAAAGTGCTTCCTTTTAACAGAAATGATCATAAAGCTCTTTCATACCCAAAGAAATGGTGGGTGTCCCTCAAAGGCATTAAAACCATGGGCAATAGCAACCTGGCAACCTTACTGACAGATTTGACTGTGACTGCTGTCAGGGATCAAACTGATAGTTGAGGACAAGGGGCCAGTTTTCTCTTTAAATCAAACAGAGCTGGGAACAACATGCACTTAAGATGGAAAAGAACCGCAAGTGAGATGGTGGCAGATAAGCCACTTTGTTATTTGGCAAACTCCAGACTTTTACAAGGGATCTGTTATCTTTCAGTTTGAAAGATTCATGCACACTAGTGTTCAATTCAGTTTTATTTATATAGCGATTTTTACAACAGAAGTTGTCACAAAGCAGCTTTACAAGGTCCGGGTCCGAGCCCCTAATGAGCAAGCCAAGGCGACGGAGGCAAGGAAAAACTCCCTGAAAATGAGGTTCCCTTAGTGATGCTGCATATGACAGATTAAATTATTTCATTGATGGGTATGAGTGTTACAAGAACAGAACACAGCAAAAACAGGCACAAGCTGAGTTGCTAAATGCCCCCATTTGAATTAATGAGTGCACTTTGGGAAGTCATGCCAGTTTCAACATTATGCTAGCAGAAGTGTTCAGCACTTCTGTTTTTGGAATAATACCATATCTTCCACAATTAAGACCTTTTTGTGACACATTCAAACTCTGCAGTCCCAAAGAATGTTAGATTACTTAACATTTTATGAGAAAAGACATTTGTAACATCACAAACTGTATTGGAACAATTACATGTTTTTGCAGCAGTTTGCAAAGTGATGGCTCGGTGTTTATGTAGCCTTTTGTGCTGATGAGTTGTTAAAAAATGTATTATGTGAATAAAATAAAAAGCAGTATTTGCTGTTATTAAAATTTCCACTGCTCCTAAATTATGACATTTTACTCAAGTGTATATATCTGCATTGACAATAAATATCCTTGTGTTAAATCCTTTGCTTTTATCCTATTTTATGCATACAGAAAAGCACTGAATCATCTGTTGGACATGCACCTAATGCAAATGGGTGCTAAAAGCCTTTTATTTGGGATTGCTGGTAGATGTACATCAGTGGGGATATTTGAATAATATTAAGGCAAACAATGTTTTTCATTACATGATCCAACACACATACAGGACAGCAGAAATGATTTTGCCATTTTCGAGCCTCAAACTGAACAGCGAAGGTGTTGTGACACTGGGATGAGAAAGTATACTGTGTACTCTGTGCTGTTAGCACATCTAATTCTTTACAGATGATTTAATCCTGTCTCAGGTCTGATGAATGAGCTATTAGCTGATGTTGTTCATGGATGGTCAATAAACAAACATAAATGTATCAACAGTGATGACTGAGATAACAGCAACTGAAATGGGTTTAATCCAAATTTTCTCTTAAAATAACAGTAATACATGTAAAAAGAATCACGTTATTATACCTCCACTGTTAACCTATTCAGAATGTCGTCCTCATCTTATGAAATTGATCATTAGAAGCAGTTTGCCTATTTATAAAATATATTTGCCAAGTCACTGTGCTGCACTTTGTTCAGTGGTTTTGCACATGAATATGTGCCAAATCTGCCACTACTGTCTTAGCAGGAAACTTTGAAACAAGGTTATCGTGTGATACGAGGACCCGCAAACGCTTGACGCCCTGCTACGCGTCAACCTCCCAACCACAGAAACAGCAGAGCCTGAGTCATGAAGTGTGACAATAGAAACCAAAACAGCAGTCAATCACACAACCAAGAATTTTTAAGACTATTGTGAAGCGTTTTAAAATAAACTATTACACGTAACTGCAACTATTGTAAATCAATACTGCCACAGACCCATAATAGGTTTTTAATTGTTCAAATATTTTGAGAGGTATTGCACAGAGGCACATCCTTCACACAAACTGAACATTTGATTAAAACAAAAGACTGAAGGGGACCCTACACTAACATTTAGCTGACCTTGATTTTAAAACTGACTTGTCTTTCCAGCTCTAACACACCCAAGTCAGCTCACAAAGGTTTAAAGCTGAAGTCATTAGCATCAGATCAAGAATACAAAAACCAAACCCCATTTGTACTTACTTTCATGACAAGGACTTAACCTGAAATTACTCTAGCAGTCATTTCTCCAGGACCAATCAGTGTGGACGTATTCAACTAAATGACATTTATTAAAAAAATAAGCAATAAATATGGAACTTGTCAATGCTGTGTCTGAATACAAATGTTTCTCTAGTGCTAGATTACAAGACTTAGCAAGCGGGAAGCAATGGGAACATGTGGAAGATTTACAATGAGTTTATACTAAATTATAAAAGTAAATCACATTGATGGCTCCAATGGAACGTGGAACATTTTTGCTACTTTTTTATTAAAATTTTCTTATATAATCTAAAATCACGTGTGACTAATCTATATATGTAAATTTCAATGATCCCCCTCAATCTTTTTGGATTATTTCTATATTATGAAATAGGTACATTTTAAATATAATAGCCAAAGGAAACATTGATGCAATAAAGAAAAGAGTGCTGTGCACTTAAAACGCTAAACAACTGTCCAAAACATCTGTCCACTACCCTACATATATACACACAAGAAAAGACAATTAACAAAAATGTACAGTTATTTGTACAGTATGTTTCAGGCAATTACAAAAGATAGATCGATAAAAGATAGTTAACATAGAACATTTCTAAATGACAAAGAAAATTAAAATGGATTCTCAGAGTCATTCTACCAGTCCGTGCTGACCATGCTCCAGAGCTCGTCACTGACCTCACATGGAGAACAAGTGGATGTGTCGATGTTGATGGGGGTAACCACATCTTTACCATAGTGGACTGGAGATAAAGAAAACGTGTCATAATTAAAACAGGATTGTCATGTTATAAATACACAAGCCATTCAGGGGTAAATATACTGAAGCACTGAATAATATCTGAAATAAGCTGTCGATGGTACTAACTGAAGGGGCAAACTAAATGTAAATGTACATGTAGCAAATATGCACAGTTCTGTTGCTGAAGAGTGTTTAAACTCCATCTCTTTTATAACCATAGATAAAGAGGATTTTAGGGACAACAAATTAAAATTAAGTACAAGAGATTAAGATCTGCATTCGATATTTATTCTCCAGAATAGTTAGGCAGGACAATCTTGTTTTTGGGCTTATACTGCCCTCTATGAACAATTCTTGCATAAACAGCAGCAATAACTTCTAACACAAAGAAATAATACTTTTAAAGAAAGAATCTGTTTCAATTATTTTATTTAATCATAGATTAAGGGAAGAGAACTGCTGCAATAGATGACCTTGCTTTCAAAAAATGTTGGGACAGTTCTAGTTTTATTTAAATATATGGTTTGAAGGAGCTGCAAATCCCCACATTGATCATTTTTGTGTAATGTGGATATGAAACAAACAATTTTTAAAATGATACCTGCAACATTTTCCCAAAAAATCGGGGACAGGAGCAGGTTTGTCAGAGTTGCATAATCTCTCCTTTTAACAACCCTCAGATAAAGTAAAATTTTACAGGGATCTCGGATTTCACCTGCTCAACAGTTTGTGTTTCACTGGGCACCAAATGTTTTCAGTGGGTGACTGGTTTGAATTCCAGCTTAGCAACCACTCCTGTACTAGGGAACCATGTCATTGCAGTACATGAAAAATGTGGCATATATATCACCTGTGATCAAAAAAATTTATTTATATATCACAGGACAGTTCTCCACTTTGCTTTCTGTTTCCAGATCAAGACCATATAAGGTTTCTTTGCATGATAAAGTTTTAACTTGTATTTGTGGATGCACTAGGAAACTGTTTTAATGGTTCTTTTTTCAATTTTCACATACGTTGCAATTCATAAGATTTTGTTTTTATTTCCATTTTAAACAGCACCCAAATATTTTGAAAATCTGAATTGTACAATATGATAAATGTATTTAATATGAGTAACTTAAAATGTGTAGCTTAAGCAATATACCTCCCCGCAATGTGTGTGGCTCTGTGTCCAACTCCACCTTGATTTTGGTAACCTTAAAGTAGAGCTGAGCAAAATATCTAGAACAAAATGGAAGCAATGTTAGCATAAAATACATAATTATTTTCATAAATAGCAATTATTTTAATTATTCAAAAGGAGTATTTATGTTGTTAATTTTTTATATTTTAAATAGTTTTCAAATTATTTTAATAATACCAAAATTGTACCCCAAACTTAATGTAGGTCAGTTTACCATAGAAATAACAGTAATATGCCATGGTTTGTATAGTTGCAAAGATCGTGTCAAAGTTTTCATCTGCAGATGTCTGTTGGTTGTTCTTACATGGCTGAGGGAATAACTTCAGTGGTATCTTCATCTACTTCCTGTTGCAGATCCTGAATTTCCTGCTCATTCACCTTAAGTCTGTCGATCTCTTTCTGTAGGAATCTGGCATGTTAGATCAAGGAAAAGCCAGACCAATAAGCACCAATGCAGGAAAATTAGTAATATTCCAGTTTTCCGCTATACTGTATCTAATTGCCATACAAACACCTTTGGTAAATGCATTTCCTTTACTGAGCATGAAATGATATATCAATTAGAGACATCAGTCTACACAGCACTGCATTCATCAAGGTATGTTGATATTAGGATTAACATGAACAAATTTTCCCACTCAAGCAAATTTTAGGACTAAAACTGGGTTTAAAAACATGACATTTCTGGCTCATAATGGCTTAAATGGATGCATCTAATCATTCAAACCCAAGTTTAGTACTGATCTGTAAGCAGGAGCACAAAACAACTGGGGCCATAGCCCAACATAGAGAGCTTGGAAATCTGCGCACTGACGGGCACCAGTGACCAACCCAGGGTTCGACAGAGCAAACCACTGCACCACCACTTGTAGAAACTCATGGTAGTAAAATTCAGAGAAAGCTGCTTTGGGAAAAAACAGGGCCCTTTGGACTGAAAAATACACTGCTAATAAAAAGTTAGGAATATTTGGCTTTCGGCTGAAATTTCAGCATGAACCTAAAAAGCACTATAACCTTCACAGATTAACGTAATGTGACCTTCCCTACACTACTGAATGCACATCTCCAACTGTTTCATGTTTCAGTACTTATTTACACAACTTGCTGTTCTCTAACAATGAGCTTAACGGCAAAATTCACAACAGGTGTTTGATCCATGAATTGACCAATACATTTTCTTGTTCAATCAGAATCAGAATTTAAACAGTCCTACTCATCATGCTGTTCATATTTTGACAACATGAGACCAAGACGACGCCCAACAGTTGATCAACAGCATCACACCATTGAGATGCTTCAAACAGAATATTCTCAGACAGAAGTGGCCACTGAGCTTGGAGTGTTAGTCTCCTCAGCAGGTTACTACAGAGATACAGAGACTGGAAGAGTCACAGAAAGACATAGAAGTGGACGTCCTTTGGCCACATCCCACAATGATGACCGCTTCATTGTGAACAGTGTCCTGTGGAACCGGATGATAAATGTCACTCAACTCCAGGCACATTTACCTGCAAATGGTACCTGACCAAACCACCAGGCACACGTGTCATCATCTTGCACAAGCCAGGGAGCATTTATGTTGAACAAGGGAGCAGTGGATGTCAGTGCTTTTCCCTGATGAAAGTCGATTCACACTGAGCAGGAATGATGCTGCCAACAATGTTGGAGACATGAACAACACAGGTCTAATTTCATCTTCTTAGACGACAATGTTCTAGCTCATTGAGGTCACAATCAGTGAACGGCTGGGGAACCTCGAACTGAGTGGCTGCACTTTTTCCAGACCTGAATCCTACAGAAAACCTAAGGGATCAGCTGAGTCGCTGTATAGAGTCTAAAGCCCCAAACCACAATGACCTGAGGGCTGCCTTCGAGAAGCAAAAAGTCGACTTGTGAACAGCACGAGACGTTGTTGTCAAGCTGTAATTGATGCTCAAGGGTACAGGACACGTTATTGAGACCTTGACATATTTGTTGTGGTTTACTCTCCACTGGCTAAATCACCATTGCATGCTTCTACTTACATAATATCGAAAAGTTTGTTTGTTATTTATATTCTCTGAAAAATGGTCAAGAAATCATAAATTCTCTCATGATATATAAACTTATGAGCACAACTGTATTGATTTAGAGGTCTTTACCTCCACACCAACTGTAAAAGATTTTGTAATCGGCAGTAGTCAGATAATGTATGTTGATCTATCAAATTGGCCACCTAGCACTGTTGCAGGTAAGAACATCACAAGTAGTGTAGATAAAGGATACTGTATCTCAGAATCCAGAGTATGGCTCTTGCCCAAGCTCTGCTGTACTTCCTGCTCCATTCTCTCCAGATCCCTCATCATCTGGCTCTTCTGACTCTCCAGATCTAGAAGTTTCTGGCCAACATGTTCTTCAGACTGCACCAGGGCTATGAGACAAGATTCAGACAACAGGGATAAGGAAAGACACAGAAATAGAAAAAGCAATACATTCACAAATTAGTTTTTCCTTTTAGCAAGTCGATATTGGGATGATAGCAGAGAAACAAATGCAATTGCCTAACTGAGGATGGAACACAGGTCGTCCATTAGAAACATCAGTCTACATATCACAATAGACTGCATTTATCTACAAGAAAGCCTGTATCAAATAAATTTCCCTATCATGCCAATTTTAGGACAAAATCAAGGTTTAAAAAAAATAATAATAATAATAAAAAAAAAAAACATTTCTGGCGCATCATAGGTTTCAGGGATGAATCACTCAAACCTAAGTTTAGTTCTGATCTGGGACCAGCAGCACAAAGCTGCCAGTTGTCAGGATTTCAAAGAAACAACCATTTTTACCATTTAAGAGCTCGGTGACGGTTCTCTTGGTCTCTGTGTGGTGGTCAAACAGAGTCAGCTGTTTGTTCCGAGCTGCTTTGAGAGAGTCTTCAGCTTTACTGCTCACAATCATGTCGATGACCGCGATGCCGGTGTTCTCCAGAGTCTGGTAATGCGACGCATCGTTTTTCAGCATGTCGACGTCCAGCTGAATTTACAAAATTCCTGAAGAGACTAAAAACAAAGAAAACAATGGTAACATTGTAATTAAAAAGAAATTAACTGGAAACTGCACTGGGATGGTAAGAGACATTTCGCTCTTTCCTCATAGTCTTCGACTTAAAATGACTTATAAACAACACTGACATAAATATAGAAATATGGTTAGCTAATTGCAGACAAGTACAACAGTTCGGCTCGTGGTGTAATGTTATATGGACTGATGTAGGAAAATAAAATGAGAAATGTTTTGCTTGTTAGCGGTTACGTCTCAAAATCCTAGCAAAACGTATTAAGGTTACGTCTATGAGGCAATACTTATTTGTTGGAGAATAGAATTTTCAGCATTTTAAGCTACATGTGGGCGTTTAAGTGTTTTACTGATTTTAAACAACAACCTTAAAATGTATCCACTGAAAGCTTCAAACTAACCTCTCGCTTGACGATTTTGTTTTCAAATTTATCCGCCTGTTACCGCGCCGTCCGCCTTTACTTTAGTGCTTCTTGGCGGGTGGCGGAAACAGCTGAGATGCACTGTCGCCACCTACTGGACCGGAGTATGGATGAGGCACGTCTAAACACAAACAATTTTACATGTCTACATTTTGTCTTGAAATGTTTGAATCATTAAAATGAGTATTAAAATTAACAATATTTTTAGCCAGTCCTACTCTTTATGAAATGTATCATCTGGTAAGAACTGCCCACTCAGAAATATGCCATCTAAAACCTATACTACACTCATGCATGTAATGCTATAGGTTAGGTACTCTTTTCAGTTTCACTACTCTGTAGAACACAAAAACACAAATGGGCATTGTTGAGACTGTAATCAGAAATTGTATATGTATGTATGTCACTGTATATGTAATAAAAACAAAACTTGCTCTTATGGCACAGTGAGTGTAGGTTAAGCAATAATTAAAAGGTATATTTGGAGACCCTCACAATATTCAGTTCTGGAACTTGACCTTGAAACAACTATTGTTATGGCATTTTACAGGGAAATGTTTTTGATTTTGAATAAACAAGTCTTCTTTGGATATTTGTAAGGTTTTATTCGCTTAAAGCAGGTGGTCAGCCATTCTCCCTTATTCAGTATTAGAGGCTGTCTACAAACAGAAGTAAAGGATCTCTGCTTTAACTGGCTGCCTGGGTCCGAAGTTTACAATTATAATCCATTGTAAACTGGCATATTAGCAGAGATAGCTGTATTCCTTTCACTGTAGTTCAATGGCTAAAAGCATACAAAATGTACATATACAAAATTTAGATTATTAATCAGTAAGGAACTCCGCTCATATGTAGTATGTAATTGTGAAACTTCAAAATCACCATTGGTGTACCATTTATTTCTTGGTCTCACTATTATAACTATTTCTTTTTTAACCTGTAGATCAGTGTCCACTGATCCTTGTTTGCCAATCAAATTGGTGCTGCTGCTGCTAAAGACAATAAAATGTTAGTCCCTTATCAACCTTGTTGGTCTAATATATTAGTTTTCAGTCACTCTTTGGCTTTGTCTTAAGTTTTTCTTTCTTTTCACTGTCTTTCCGTTTCTGCCTGTAGAATTCCCTGAAATGTAGCCTCTTAGGATTCAGGCCATAGGCTCTCAGTCTCTGTCTGCTAAACTCTCTGCCGCCCATCTTCACTTTGAGAGATGCTGAAAGCAGTCGTCCACCAGGTTGCCTCTTTATCTTCTTTTTCAGCCATTTAGGCTTTTCAGTCCTGGGCTGCTCTTTGTGGACCTTTGTGCCTTCATCTTCAGCAGGGCTCCTGTCTACTTTGATCTTTTTCTTAGGGTGCAGGAGCTTTGTATCACCCTCTTCTTCGTCAGTAACTGCGGCCTCTCTCACAGCTGCTGAAACATCCGGATCAACTGCCACTCCTTCATTTTTCTCCTCCTTCAGCTCACTCTCCATCTCTGCCTTTTTCATCCGATCCCTCCTCTTCTTCGCCTTAGGATCCAATTGCTCATGTTCCTCATTCCTGCACATAAATGTTGCATTTAGTATGATACCTTGGTACAATGGATAAATATAATAAAAATCAAAGTCAAAAGAAGACATTCATATATACCCACGAGACAAACCATGAGAAGAAAAGTATGATCTCTGTTTATGACAGCTGATGTTGTAAATTAACTAATTTACTGAAGCACATAAGAGCCTGATTACTCACTCAGCAAACAACGATGTGAAGACTTGTTTCTTCTTATTGACGTTTTGAGCTTTGATTTGATAATTTTTCACGTCACAGATCTCTTCTCTCTCAGTCCTGCCGCAACCAAACACACACAAAGAATGAAATGCTATTTTTATCGCAGTAAATTACATCACAGCACATTTTTGAGTACAGTGGGTATCAGTATTTCTAGAACACTGAACTGAATAATGGAAAAATTCAGAGAAGCTCCAATACTAGTCTGTAAACAACAACCATGTCAAGCCATAATGCCATTATCTTTATGCATTTGTTGAAATTTGAACATTTAAAATTATAGGAAAATCTCATTAAAGTATAAATCATACAGAAATGTTATTCATGTTGCAACTTTGGTATACAGAAAGTATTGGAAATGTGTTTAACATGTTTATTTAGCCCACACTTAAAAAAGATAATAAAAATTAGCCGTTGACCCATTCTAAAATGTATTATACAACATATACCATGTATCATGAAAATGTTGTTATAGCAACTATATCACAAAAGCATTTAACCTACGCTTATGTCAAATAAAATGACTGAAATAAATTTCCTAAGCTAATGTTCCTTTCAAAACACATGACAATCTTTACCTGAACATACAAGTCTTCTTGAGTGAGCACCAGCGATTCAGTTCTTTCTCGTCTGCTCCCAAGATCTGCAAAGAACACATAGGGTCAACAAACTAACACAACATGACCAACAGCAGTTTCAGCAGAGCATTAGACTACGATGTGCTCAGAGAGAAGATTAAGTCGTCAGGCAATGGTCAGAGTTATTCCCGGAGGAACAACAATACCAGCTCAGACACAATCACAATTCATCAACGCAAGATGGGCTAATCCATTTAAGTCCATGGCCCAATTCTCAAAGCCAATAGATCACATGAGGTTAATTGTAAACAAAGTTCACATGAAATATGTGTGAGATTCACCTCATCAGGGGTCAAGCCAAAGTCATTTGCCACCACCTGTCTGTAGCGGAATCTGCAGGGCAGGTCATCGATGACGTCCTCATAGTCCAGTCGGTAGTACTCATCTAGATACTGCTCAAATGTCTTCTCCTCTAACGTTCAGAAAAAAATACACAAGACCAAAAATATTAGAGCATGTCCACAAACCATCCCAAGGCAAATTTTCAACATCAAAACCATAATTTCCTTTTGTATAACTTTTACAAACATGCTCAATACGTCGATCACGAGCTACCGGTCGATCGCGAAGGCATCGCTGCCTATCAAAATAAACTAACCCGCAAGTGAGACCACGCAGTAAACTCAAGTGAACCACGAGCCACAGAAAACACTGCAGTATAGATTGAGCCAATCATCTATCCCCACTGTGGCGTTTGGAGTTGATTGACATACAGCACAACCAATCCAGCAGCATCGATTGTAACAAGTGTCACCGCGCATGCTCTGTCAACCATGCGCGCGCGCAAATCTTCAGACAAGCAGTCACCTAGTTAGCGGCTAACGGTTTATTTACTTCTAAAGAAAGGGAGTAAAAAGCACTAGTTAACTCTGATCTACGGGAGATTACATTTGGTCTATTTTCACTGCATATGTTTCTGAAATCAAAATACATATCCACCCACAAATGAGCATGTGTTTATATAATTGCCATAATTTACACTAAATTCACAAAATATTTGGCTAAAAATATAACAAAAACATAAAATGAAGCAAATATATATCACTGACGTGGGTCAAACACTGGTTTGCTTTTGGTGATGATTTCAGCAAAGTGAGACTTTTTCTTCTTTTTGCCCATGAGAGGAGCAACATCTTTGGTTGTCTTCTTCCGCTGCTCTTTCTGTTTCTTTTTCTTCTTCTTAGATAGTGTCTGCTGACTGGGATCATAGTCAGCATCCATCTGTCAAAGTAAGACAATGTAGACATGATTTAAAAACCAATGAGCATCTTTAACTAAACCTGATACAACAGCAAAAAAAATTGTGAAGAACCATGTTTTTGTTCTTACAATGAAGTCAGGATCATCACAATTTGGCTGGTAGTGCTCCTTTTCACCTTCATACTCTCCCTCCTCCACAAATCCTTCCTTTTCCTCACCTGTCCATGTGTCCCAATTCCAGCGTTCTGCAAAGAAAACGTCCAAAATATTTAGTAAAGTTCCTTGGATTTTTAACATTGTAGGATTATTGTAACGTTAAGTGAAAGGAATTAAGAACTTACCATCCATCTCATCATCATCAGCAGCTTCAAACTGAGGCTTCTCCTCCTCATTCTCTCCATAGTACTCATCACCAAAAAACTTCTGCAGATAAAATAAGTTCGAAAAATCGAATACAATGCCTCCAAAGAGCCAAACATTTTTCAAATAGCATCCAGGTTTTCAGTAATTTACAGAACACAAATGCAAGCTTCAAAAATAAGACAGTGAGTACATTTTACATTTACAGCTTTCATGTAGATATTTGAAGGAGGACAGATAATAAAAAAAAAAACTTTTTAAACACACATTCATTATATGAACTGTTATTGTTCTTCCCGATATAAACTGAAAAAGGCACATGATACAATTTTGCCAGTTTGCTGTTTTAAGTATACAGTGTGGATCCACAATTATCACTGTTAATTGAAGTTTTATGTAAAGTTACAAAACATAACCAGGAGAACATGTCAACCGTCTACTTTTCAAGCAAATCATAGCAATTGAGACATCTTCAAGATCGATTATATCCCTATTTTGTTGCTTCATCCATCCTTAACCAGTCGCACCTGCATCATTTGGTCATGTTGCTGAGGATCAAAGTCTCCTTCTAGGTCAACCTCCCCAAAAGCCAACTGTTCATTGCCCGTCAGGTCCTGCAGTTTCTTCAGCTTGTCCATTATCTCTGCTCGCTTTAGGTTCTTTAGCTCCTTTAGCTGTTGTTGCTTCTGTTCTTTCTCCTAGTCAACCAAAAAGAGAAGGGTTTAACAGATTAGTCTTGGAACATTGGAGAACGAACTTTTGACTAGTACAAACAGGAGGCCTTTAAAGAAAAATAAAGCATCTTGTCATTAAAGTGCTCATCACACCATCCCTTGGTAGATAAAATTGTAAAGCCCAGAAAAGCCTGTAGAGAATAAGGTTAAACATGTATTATTTGCATTAATAATAGTTAATAACAGCATTAAAACTAAACTGATTTCATTTTTGGCACATTTAACTCAAACTGGACTTGGCATGATCAGTCAAGTGTCTGTGTAAAGTTTAATTTAAATGAAAATAGCACTAGAAAATACCTTTTTCTTTCTCTCCTTCACTTCTTCCCTCTTTCTCTTCCGTCTGTCGTCTTTGCTTCGGACTGAAGTGGCAATGTTGCGAGGGTAGGTCTTGACCTATGGAATCAAGAGTGTGAAAGTGTGTGAGTACAACTAAAGATTCAAATTGAGCAAAATCGCATCATCCCCAGCACAAAAAAAATCAAACAAGAACTAACAAACAAATACAAATTAAAACATGCCTTTTGAGCATCGGGCTCCTCAAAGCGAAAGTTGTAGTGTCTCTCAAAGTCCTCTTGTTTCTTTAGGAAGGATTCACCCTCTTCCTCAGAATCTTCCACATCCTCCTGCATGAGCTCGTCATATGTAGGAATTCTAGACACCAGTCAAACAAAGAGATTCACTGCATGCAACCAACAGTCAAAATCTGAAAAAATACTTCACTCTTAGCTCTGTTTGTCTGGCATAGACTGAAAAAATACTTCCTAGTATACAATAGATAAAACAAATACTGATTTGCTTTGATTCACTACCGATCCAATACAACCAGGCTATACAGCAGAGTAAAAACTAGACATACAGCATCTCACAAAAGTAAGTACAACCCTCACATTTTTGTAAAAATTTTGTAATATATTTTCATGGGACAACACTGAAGATGACACTTTGATATAAAGTAGTCCGTGTACAGCTTGTATTAGTGTAAATTTGTTGTCCCTTCAAAATAACAGAATATAGAGCATTAATGTCTAAACTTTCGACAACAAAAGCGAGTACACACCTAAGTGAAAATGTCCCCAAAAATTGTGCCCAATTAGCCATTTCCCTTCCCGGTGTCATGCAACTCATTTGTGCTACAAGGTCTCATGTGTGAATGGGGAGCAGGTGTTTGTAAATTTGGTCCTGTCACTCTCACACACACTCATACTGGTCACTGGAAGTTCAATATGGCACATCATGGCAAAGAACTCTCTGAGGATCTGAAAAAAATAATTGTTGCTCTATATAAAGATGGCTTAGGCTATAAGAAGTTTGCAAACACCCTGCATGGCTGTCGTCCCAGAAGGAAGCCTCTTTTAAAGATGATGCACAGGAAAACAAACAAACAGTTTGCTGAAGACAAGCAGTCTAAGGACATGGATTACTGGAACCATGTCCTGTGGTCTGATTAGACTAAGATAAACTTATTTGGTTCAGATGGTGTCAAGAGAGTGTGGCAGCAACCAAGTGAGGAGTACAAAGACAAGTGTGCCTTGCCTACAGTGAAGCATGGTGGTATGAGTGTCATGGTTTAGGGCTGCATCAGTGCTGCTGGCACTGGGGAGCTACAGTTCATTGAAAGAATGAATGCCAGCATGTACTGTGACAAACTGAGACAGAGCATGATCCCCTCCCTTCAGAAACTAGGCTGCAGCAGTTGCCATCGTAACTCATCCTTATCTGCGTTCCATGGGAGATGTTTTCAAACCTCCGGCGCCAGCCAAGGC
>JBBIGC010000029.1:9848973-9865953 GCA_037576955.1 Lepidarchus adonis
TATAAAACAAAATGATAAAAGGAACAAACATAAAAGAAGACAATTCACAGAATCTATATAAAAAAGGGAACTAAATTAAATAGGCTGAAGAATGGCAGTAATTAGAAGAAAGTAGGTACACAAACATCTGGAGGAATTTCTCCAGCCTATCCCATCCCGGCCCCTGTCCCGGAGTCTCCCTCTATATTGAGCTGACCCACATCTCTTGGAAATGTAAATAATTCTTGCCTCGCTATATAGGCCTGGCAGGGGGCCAAGATACATAAAAAACATAAGGATCTGTTCAGAGTGCAGAGCTGTTCTATTAATCATTGCTTTCATGTTTACCGCCACCGTTTTGTTGTTAAAATTGCACGGAGAGGTGTCCCTGTAAAATACGATGGCTGTAAACACAGATGATGCTTTGAGATTGAGGTTTAAGAGGTCGTAATTGCTTTAGTGTCGCAAATAAGTGCTTTATTATGTGCGTTAGTCGTGAATAATAATGGACTAAATAGAATAGGCTTTGAATGCTGTGGCATTGGGTTTTGTATGGATTTGTCATAGGCCGGCGAGTTTGTCTCCACAATGCTCTACTGCTTTGTTACTTTATAATGAAGCCAGGTCTGACATTCCAGCTTCCAGCCTCCGTATTGGGGGCCCCCTTCTCCTTTTTATTTCTTCCTGGGAAACAGCTGCGTTATGCTGGGCTGACGGATTAGTGACAGTAACAGTAATCCACAGTCAAAGTAGGTGGGGAGTTTCAGAGAATAAACTTGAACCTAGAGATGCAATATGTGTCTTATAACAGGAAATGGCTGTTGGTTAAATACCAGAGCGCACATTTGGTACTTTGGTACAAGAACACGATCTTCTTACTGGTTGTCAGGACTGTTGCTCAACACTTGGCTGCGTTCAGGCACAGAGAGCGAACAATGACTGATAACTGATAAATGATAAATCAGTTGATATTAACTGATAAATATCAGCCGTGTTTCATGTAATATGATGGACAATTAAATACCAAACAGAATATGTACTAGTAGGACTTTTATTTTATAAAATTACAACAAAAGAAAGTTTTTTTAGTCTTTCTAACGGTTAATCATTAATGATGTCATTCCAGAAAGTCTGGTTCTCTGTAACAAAACATTATACTGACAGATCATGATGTAAGTACTTTTTGTCTCACAAATGTAGTAACAGGAACGTCTCAGGTCTGTATGCAAAAGTAACACCCTGCAATCCCTACAATACTGAATTTAATGATCAATACCCTTTATGTTAGAAAGGTAACACAGTGAGGTGGTCAGTAGAAGAAATGAAGCCCACAGAAAGATAGAAAACATTCTATTTGTTCTAAAAGTGCCTTATTGCATAGTGCTATCTCCCACACTCCTCTACAGCCTTGAACTTGAACTTTGCGTTTACAGCTGCATCAGGCTCACATGGCTTCAGAGACTTTCACCGTATTTTCCAGCCCCACTTTTCTCCCCTTTTCGCGGATATCTTTCAGCAGCAGTTTTCCAGGAGCTCCACATAATAATACATGTGGGAGTTCCAGAAACTTGAAGCTGAGATAAGTAGCCCGTTCAAAGTAGAGCAGCTCACCCAATCACATTGGACAAAAACAAACTTGGCTGAGAGGAATTCTTTCTTCTCATTGGCCAGACCCTAATGTTGGCCCCTTTTTCCAGGACTGTTGAGAATCACAGGGTCATCTGGTGGGTAGGATTAGTTTTGTAAAGTTAAAATGAGAGATGGAGCTGAAGACTTCCTCCTGGCAGCTATTTTACACTCCAAACTGATTAGGACATGTACTGCAGTGATAGTTTTAATTTAGTACCAGTTTAGTTCAATCCATTGCAGACACTATTCAATGTTCTGTCTTATGTATTAGTTACAGTCACAGACGCCTTTAAAATTCTTGAGAAGCTCAGGGTTTAAAGATGAGAGTTGACGAGGGGCCTCACACCACTGATGGCCTCAACATGGGGAAATGGAATCATAGACACATATGGAGTCAATAGAGTAGAGAGCAATTTAAAAGCTTAGAGCTGGCGTGCTGTTCTAGGATCAGTTTCTCTCAGTAAAGTCACTGTGAATAAGAAAGGGAGCTGATCCCAGATCAGCAATTCTACTCAACATCTTTTCGAATATGGATCATGATCACAGTATTCATCTTTGCTGTGTTTCTATAGTGAGTTTCTCTCATTAAAGTGTAGTCGAACAGGCCACAAAGCTCAGAAAAAATAACGGTCTAGGCCAGGGGTCGGCAACCCGCGGCTCCGGAGCCGCATGAGGCTCTTCAGCCACCTTGCTGTGGCTCTGTTTGGCCTTGACAGAATTTTTTTTATTTATTAATTAAACTTTTAATTATATATTTTATTTTTGTTTATTTTGTTAGTTAGCTTGGAGTTTGAGGTGATACTTTAACATTGTGTAATTATGTATCTTTATTAGCAGTGTAAATAAAGTGAAATGCTAAATGCGCCAACATTTAGAGTAACGCCCCATAACGTGCACTGGTCGCTATGGTAATGGGTAAACGTTCCTTTCAGAATATGTTTTCAGTGCTGTTGTGGCGATCTTAGGGTTTTCTGCCATGACTTTCATCCAGAATACTGGCAAAGTTGAGTCTCTAACACACTTAGATGCTATGGATTTTTTTTTAAGTTGTAATTTTTGGTACAGCCGGTGGTTGAGGACTTCTGAATGTTTATAAGTTTATAAGCTGTGTAATGTTTTGCGGCTCCGGGTGATCTATCTTTAGTTGAAGAGGGGGCAAAATGGCTCTTTTGATAGTAAAGGTTGCCGAAATTATATGCCCAGATTAAAAATCTATATTTGGTAGTAAAGCAAAGCTAGAGTCTGTGTATAAAGGCCATTTTGGTTAAAGTATAAATAAGTGATTTTAATGTTTTAGCAGACTAACTGAATTGTATTTTGTAAGCAAATATTAACAAATATAAACAAATAATTTCTCACTGGTGGAATGAACTGCCCAAACACATCAGAACTACAGAGTCTCTGACTACATACTAAATACTGCATAGAGAATGTTCTCAGAGAGCAATTTCCCTATTATAGCTCATGTTACAGCACTTTATCTGTATTTAAATGTCATGCATTGGACTTTTGTAGCATTAACTGGTGAAGAAGAAAGTGTTGGACTCTTTTTAGCAGTTCCAGATAGTAAAATACCACTTATAGTTCATGTTGTAGCACTTGCCTTCTGTATTTAATGACTAAGAGGAAGGTGTTGAACTTCTTTGTAGCTCTCACATCAGTGCTGTCATTTGACTGTTCCTGTAGCTTGGAAGTCAATTTGGACAAAAGCTTCAGCCAAATGAATACATGTAAATGAAGATGTAAATGTTCGCATTTAGTTTATTCCCTGTTGCCTGCAACACACTCAAAGAATTTTTGAAATAAGAGTGTAAAGTTTATAGAATATTCAAGTTACACCATTTAAAACTCAATAAGCAGGTGAGCTGGTAACATGTGAAGGTCTTATAAAGGAAACATCAACCAAAGGTTTAGTCTTTGAAAGCAAGGATGGGTCATGGCTCACCCCTTTATGCCAATATTTTTGAGAGAATGAAATGGAACATTTGTCAATGCATGATTGCAAAGAATTTAGGTCTTTCGTTATTTACCGTACATAATATTGTGAGAGGATCAAAGAATCTGGAGAAATCTCCAGTCCGCATAAAGCAAAGCAACGTGTGTGGCCTTTGAACGCTCAGAAGACCAAAATTAGTCTGTGCTAAATATAGCCAAATGGACTTGGGTTGACTTAAGAAAACAAATGTGCTGTTAACAGTTTGCCACTGCAAGAAGAAATGTACCCTGAAACTCACCAACATGTACTGAGATCAGTAGAGAATACGTTGATAGTTTTCAGAAAAAAATGTTGTGGATAACCTTCGTCTGTGTAAAAGTAACACTAATGAAAAAAACGAGGTAAATAACCTGAAGGGGCGAGCTGACAGGGTGGTGAGCTATAGATGGAGAAATGCATACGTGACACTTTGCACGTTGTGGGCAGGGCGAGAGGCAAGATTGGCAGCTTAACAAGGTAAATAACCTGAAGGGGCGAGTTAACAGGGTTTGACTGTATTAAGGTTTTCCTGGGCGAAGTTATGTATAATAGCAGGTGAATGGATTTTTTAGAGATAAATGCTGCCATCAAAGAGATATCTTTTCCAGTGAAAGCTTTTATTCATTTATAGTTGTTTTAGCATGACAATTTCAGGTCTCAATTTGTACACACAACTATAACATTGCTTCGTAAAAACAGAGTGTGTCTGACTGATCTGCCTGCAGATCTGTGTCCTATTGAAAGTCAGTGGTGACCACAGACTGTTGAGAAGCCAAAGTCTTATGTTAAGCAAAACTGAGCAAAATTTCCACTTGCAAAACTGCAATGTATAAATAAAAGGAAGGTAACACAGTGGGTGGCAACACAATTAAATTTTGTTTATATTCACAGAATGCATTTAAGTTGGTCAAGTAAATAAGGTTCAAGAGAAATTTATACTATTTAACAAATTGCAGCATCTTTTTCTAGAAATGGAGCTACTGTTGTATGTACTATTTATTGCCCTTTCAACATCTAGTCTTCAGGAAACCATTTGACATGGACATTATACAGTATATACACATTTTAATGTTTCGCCTACTGTAACATACCAACCTCAGCTCACTGAGGGGTTGTTAATGAAACAGTTAATCAGTCAAAATCTCCCAAAAAGTGAGGGCACTGGGCCTCTGGGAGCAGGAGCACTGAGTTTGGCATTGATCTGTGCTCTGTCTGGCTTGTAGTCCCAATCGATGCAAAACAAATGTTAAAAGGCAATGCTTGCCTTTATCCTCATGAGAAATCACTGTTTAGATTGTAAATAAAGCTCCATAAGCAACAGGTGAGTTACATTCGGTGAGATGGCCCAGTGGTCACTTACACTATGTAGAGCATCAACAGTGATTTTGATCACTTTGGAAAAGGGCAAATAGCATTGCCCTCATTCTTCTACAAATAATCTTACATACTGTAGTGGAGCTAAGGCTACTAAACCCCGCCACACTAAACCCCGTTTTAGTGTGTTTTGGGGGGTTTATGTGTGTTTATTTGGGGGCGGAATTTGTTTATGTATGCGCTTTATTAAAGCAACATGCTGCTGCCCAAATCGAGCATAAAAACCAGTCTCCATTATTTCCCTCGACCAGAAAATTGTCACAATACCGTAATGTACTGTAATTTAAAAAATGTTTTAAATTTAAAAGCACTGTATATATATTTAAAAATTAATAAGCAATATGAACATGGTAAAAAAAAAAAAAGCCTGAAGCCTGAAAAAATGCTCATGATTATAAACAGCTCTAACGCAGTGGTTCCCAATGAGTCCAGCAGTTTTTGAGATTTCCATGCTCACACACTAATACTAATTACAGTCAAACCCCGTTAGCTTTCATTTACCAGACATTTTGGATCTAATTCATAAAATCAGAATCTAATCTGGTCATACTTGCAGAAGAGGAGCTTGGACACGACCAACCAACCAACCAGCAGTCAGTCAAACAGCAGGGACTCCTTGGTATCCACAGATACCAACCAGACCAAGCATGCATCAGAGATTGGTCCATCGTGCATTAGTGCCACCCACCAGTAGCAGCAGCAGCAATAACCTATAGAATTAGCATAACTGACTACGTTCTAGGCCACGGCACTAACCCAACCCCAAGTGTGGTGAGCTATAGATGGAGAAATGCATACATGACACTTTGCACGTTGTGGGCAGGGCGAGAGGCAAGATTGGCAGCTTAACGAGGTAAATAACCCGAAGGGGTGAGTTAACAGGGTTTGACTGTATTAAGGTTTTCCTGGGCGAAGTTATTTATAATAGCAGGGGAAATACTAAAATGTGCAGAAACGGGGCTCTCCTGGACTGTTAGGAATCAGCACTGTGTAACAGTTCATTGTTTATATAACTGCATCAGCCAGGACATATGCCATAAAACAGAATGCTACCGTAATTTTAGATTCTTTAGGAAGTGCCAGTTACCACAGAGTATAGTCTCAGTTAGACATTATGCACGGGATAAAATTCCAAATGATAATCCAGACATATAGATTCTTTAATAAATAAAGTTTATATACATCAGAGGACATCAAATGTACATTTAGAGCATGATGTATATTTACAAACACAAACATTATGTTTACACATCCATAGATAAAATTTCAACCAGTAATGGGAAAATACTAAGTATTTGATTTTACACTGTTCCATCTCACCCATAATACCTCAAAACATCCCGAATGAATCTTCCACAATGGTGGAAGACAAAACATCAATAAATATTTTTCTCTAAAACTCAGTTCAAAACCTAACAATGCTATTAAAAACCTTTCACCCCAAATCTGACTGAGCCAATTCTGATCCCTGCACTTTTCTGTAACAAATGCAAACCCTTTCTCCTGCTTATTGTCAGTAATGCAAAATGATATCAAAAAGAGATCAAATGTGATGAAATAAAGCCTTAATTATTCAAAATATATTACATATTTGTGAAGGCTTGTGGTTCAGAAAGTCATTTATTAATATATTTTTAGAGGATTTTTTTGAAAACATCTTAATTGCTCTGAAATTGTATATTTGAATAATAATTTATAGAGATGTAATGTTTTAATTTTATAGTCCTTCATCCTTAACAGAAATGGATCTCATTGAATTGAATTTCATGAACTATGGTACATTTTCGTTTTTTGCTTTTCATAGACTTTGGTTTTCCCATCATCTGTGGTTCATCTAAGATTACAAAAGCAAAACTTCCACAAACTGCATTTGAGATGCAAACCTGGTATTTTAGAGCTACGCAGATCTTCAGATGCTGCTACTTAGCAGTATAATATGTAAAGAACCATTTGTAAATTCTGAAAAAAACATATAAACCTTAAAATATTTACAATATCTCAGCTGGCAAAAGCCTACTGAACAATGCTATGTATTTACAGGATTTAAACACACAGACACACACACACACACACACACACACACACACACACACACACACACACACACACACACAGTTGGTGTACTATTGATGAAGCTTTGACTTAAAACATTTTACAAAAAAATCAACACAGAGACTAAGACACTTAGAAGTGCTAACTTCAGGAGAGGTTGATGTTGTCTGAGGTTCTTTTGTTTTTCTGTGCTTACTAGAAGACACTACATTCTTACAAAGAAGGGTTATCTGTATGAAGCACTCGTTCTTCTATAGTAGCCCTCAAAGAACCCTTTGTGGCACCTTTTATTTTAAGGAAAGTCCTGAGCAGACAGTCTTATTTTGTGCCTGGAATTGTTCTTTTGTTGGTAAAGCAAAGTGCGGATGTTCTTGATTTTTCCTGATTCACCAAGGTTAAAGAAGATGTTTAGGGGATATTAACCATGGCTCTTCTGTCATTAAAGCAGCATCTCTTGTTGCAGACAGTCTTAGCCTTGATATTAGCTCATATCTCATCATCAACACTGACAATTTGCCGCTGAAAAAAAGTTAAATACAGCAATTAGGTTACAAAACCATTGAGACAACTTAGCTGTCATTTATATTTAGAGCACTATTTGGTCACTTTTAACCAAAACAAAGAGATGCTAGAGATGCTAATGCTACGCTGAATAATCAGTGATGAGTAATGTGACTTACAGGTGGGTAGGAGTAGCCATCAGAGTTGAAATTTCTGCATATGTGAACCTTGTCTTCTGTGGTCTTCTGATAGACTGGGTTGTCAAAGTGAATGCTGTTGGTGTTTTTCAGCTTCCAGGTTCTCCATAGAAAGAAAACACCAATTCCAAGCAAACCTAACACCCCTAAGTTAAGGAGAATGTAAATTAAGTTTTAAAACAGTTTACACAGCATTCTAGAACAATATTGAGACAAAATTTTCAGTTATATCTAGTAATTATCCAGTTGATTTTACAGACCCAAAGGCAATGCAATATAAAGAGCCATTGATGATGGAGATGCTGTCTTTGCCATGGCTGCAGCAACACCAATGTGGTCGTCTATGAACCAAAGCAACACCAGAGAAACAAAATGAGAACAAAACACTACCAAACATTGGAGAACTGCATATATGCATTCGCAAAGAACAGCAACAATTCCTATAAAATAAATGTAATTGTAAGAGAAGCTACGTTTATAGGGCGTGTGGCCCTTCTTTCCCACAGTAATTTGCTTATGTAGTGACCGCGACATAGAGACAATGACATAAAATAACATGCATCCTATACTAATGAAAATACAAAGGTAATAATAATAATACAAGGTAAGGAGAATACACGGTACTAAAAATACAAGGTAGAAAAATACAAAGGTCCTATAAATACAAAGGTAACAAAAACTACAAGGTAAAAATCTGTGATTTTTAATGAAAAAGCAGTAAAAATAAGATAAATATGATAAATTATAGGAAAATTAAATTATGGTACACTGTATATTGTAGAGTAAATAGAAACTTTTAATTAGTAATTAATTACTTAAAAAATATAAATTTGATGTGACATAGATTCCAAAGGGAAAGACAAGAGAGCATGCTGTTCAAGTAAGGCAGATGTGTGTTGACCAGGTAATACCTACAAGAAAATAGCTACTTGTCTAAACCTGCCTGCATCTACAGTCAGAGAAATAATAACACAACTGGAACAGTGACAAACAAGCCTGGGCAAGGACCCACGTTTATCTTGCTACTGTGCACATTAAGGAGGATGGTAAGAGAAGGAAAAAAATCTCCTAAGCTCACTGTTAGAGATCCAACCATAACCAATGGTTGCCAACAAGGAAAATGACTTTTCTCACCTACAATAACAAATGTAAACATATGGAGTTTGCTAAGCGGGACAGGGAATTCAGCTGTGATCGCGTGACAAACAAGTTGGTCTGGCATAAATCCAAGAACATTTTAAATCAAAATCTAGTTGCCTCTGCCAGAAAGCTGAAAATGGGTGTTTACTGGTTCTTCCAGCACAATAATGGACCATAAATATAGCAAAATCTACACAAATATGGCTCAGCAGATACAAAATCAAGCTCATTCCATGGCCATCTCAGTCCTCAGATCTCCATCCCATTGAAAGCCTGAAGCCAAACTCAACATTATTCCACCGCAAGCTGCAAGAACATGGCACTGCAGTAAAAGACTGTACAGTGCTCAAGGCAAATGCATAACCATAAGGTTTATTTACAGTGTTCCTAAATTCTCCAATGAACTTTCCCTGACTGTTAGAACAGAGCCTCTTGTTCTGTTTAAACAAAGACTGAAGATCTACCTCTTCTAAAAGAACTTTGGTCAATAACTGTTTTGTCAATGTCCCAGACTAACAAACTATGGTCTAGCAACTCTTAACTTAAGCTTAAGTTTACTGGAGTGAGGGACAGAACTGCTCTGTAGACTAAACACCTAGTATGCCACTCTGGTTGTCTTCCAAATGCTGTAAATGTAAATGAAGAAAACTGAGAAAAGATTCAATAAATCGAAATAGATATGTGCAGTTACAAAAGACTGCTAACTCAAATCCTGACATATGTTACTATTCTAGTAGACCAAAATGGTTTGGAGTCTAAACTGACCTTTGCTTGTTGAAATTGCAGATGGAGTGCTGGTTGACTTGGGCTGGGTGTGAAGAACAAGCATGGGATTGGTAGTGTATGGAGCTGATGCTTGTGTAGAAGAAAGTGTTGGTACAATGGTTGTGAGTTTTTGATTGCGACTTGTGGTGGCATCCTTAGGCTGAACTGGTGGCATTGTAGTTGGCACAGCTGTAGGAAACAAAACCAGCACAGTAAAAATAACGTTAAATTTATTCAAATGAATGTCTTCTCACAATGTACCTTGAATAAAGATGGACACAAAATTAACATTGTCCCTAAACTTGTACTAATAAAAAGAATAAAAAATGGTGATCTTATGGTGATCTTACCAGGGACACATTTTTTCATATCTGTGTCCAGCATCATGTGGTCAGGACAGGCGCACGTGTACTTTGGTGAGAATCTGCTGATCTGTGGTGAAGCCAAACATAGGAACTCGCATCCACCATTGCCAGCCTTGCACCAGTTTATAGCTGGAAGTAGAAAACAAATTTATTTCCTACCAAAAGTCGTAGTTTAACACTGAATGAACAGTGGGTGGTAAACAAAATGGCTCCTTACACTCTATTCTGCACAATGGATAATCAGCAATACATAGAACACTAATTATAGTTATAATAGTGTTATAATAAGTGTTTTATAAATAATTTGTTGATGAAGTTATTAAAAATCCAAAATTTCCAGTGTAGTACATTTTAAGTAACAACTGTAACCCTGCCAACACACCCCTGGGTTGCTTGAGGTTGTGGAACAGCACAATGTCTTCTGGGGATGAGAGGTGCTCGGCCACTTTTGTGATGTCTCCTCCTGTCACACGGTTAGCACTAAGAATTGCATTGTTGCTAACATCAGTCCAAAACACTTTTTCCTGTGGACAGAGAATAAAGTTCATGTAGCTTTTTCTCCACAATGCTGTCTCTAAGAAATTATTACATGGAAACTAAAATAAGTAAATATTTTTATAGTGCATATTCTAAATTTCAATTAGTACTACATTTGTAAGCAGAACATAAATATATGAGCATGATGTGAAAAGTCATTGCAGTTAAAAATTCAACATGCATTTCATTTTTTATTATTCTAATAGAATTTATTTTATAAAGTTAAATGTCAGAATGTAAAATGTAATGAATTATGTGACTATGTAATCCATACATACTCTATACATGTACTCCATATGTAAAACTATGTGGTGTGATGAAATCTAGCCAATTTTAGCCATTAGCTACCACCAACACAGAGAGCAATGCCAATTTTGCACTGCTGGACTCCCAGACAGGCCTGCCTTAAAGATAGAGCAAACACTTAGATGGTTTCAGCCCTTCTGAGCCGAGTTCTGAGGGTTTACTAGGCTTGAATAGACTTGTTAAAGTCATACTCACCTCAAAAACAGTAACGCTCAGGGGGTGGGCCAATCTACCATTGTCTACAATAAGAGTACGACGAGTGCCACCTTGCACATCAATACTGGAAAGGGTGTGCAGTTTGGAGTCCACCCAGTATAGGCGTTGATTCAACAGATCTGAACAGGCCAGGACAGGTTAAACAAAGCTGATTAAACAGACATGCCCATTTTCCCATGCTACACAGAAACACTCAATACACTTGTCACAGTAAAACAGTCTGACAGATTCATACCAAGAGTTATCCCATTGGGCCAAATAATGTTATCAGTCACAAGGGCACTCCGGTCACCTCCATTCAGACCACCTCTCTCAATCTTAGCTGGAGTACCCCAGTCAGTCCAGTAAACAAAGCTAGAAAATACAACACATAATATATGTTACAATAACATTCAATTGTTTCATTATGCCTGGTAGTCATTATGCATGGGTACATAAACTCACTTCTTAATTGGGTCAACGACAATAGCCCTTGGCTTGACTAGATCTTTTCTAAACAATGTCTTTCGCTTTTTTCCATCTGCTGTTGCTACAGAGATTGTGCTGCGAACACTGTCTGTCCAGTAGATGTTACCATGAATCCAGTCCATAGCAATCCCCTCAGGTGCATCTAGGCCACTGCTAATCACAATGCTGTGCTGGGAAGAGTCTTTGGCTGAATCCATGGGCGCTCTAGAAAAAACAGAGCAGTTTGGTTGATAAGACAGTGGCACATTTTAAAAAAAGAAATTAATTAAACAAAAGGTATTAACAAAAACGTGCATTCTAATGGAAGAAAATGTTAGGACACCCTTCAACTTTGGCAGAAATAATATTATTTTAGCATCTACCAGTTTCTGACATCAGTCCTACTTCTCAATGTAGAATTTTTTAAGGTGTGAGATGTTTGAGGACTTTTATGCATGTACAGCCTGTTTCAAGTCACCTCACAGCATCTCAATGGGATTAAGTTCAGGGCTTCGACTCTACAGGATTCATTTTAATGAATCTGAGCCATTTTAATTGGGAGTGTCCGAATTTATTCTTAAGCAGAAATCACATTTTTTGTAGAATTACAGAACATTTCACAGAAGATTTTGAAAAGTATTTTCTTCCGTTTTAATTGTTTAGCTTTATCACTTGAATCTCCCAATATAGGGGGTCCTTGACTTACGTTATACTCAACTTTTGAAAATTTGTGGTTATGTTGCTGACTTTTTTTCCCTTTTTTGTAATGCACGTATTTACTGTCATATACAGTAGCAGAATGCAGATGAACACCTACTTAATACTTCATGGTAATATGCGAGCACCAAGAGATGAGAGTGTGCAGTGTGTGTGAGCCTGTGTGATGGCAGGGACGGGGAGAAAGTGAGGGGGGTTTGCACTGTTTATTGCTGTTAGTGCTGTGATGTTTATGTTTTATTCACTGTTAGTGTTGAATAAGAGTTTATGTGGATTGATGGGTTAGTAGTGCAGTATGTGTGTGTGTGTGTGTGTGTGTGTGTGTGTGTGTGTGTGTGTGTGTGTGTGTGTGTGTGTGTGTGTGTGTTTGTGTTTGTGTGTGTGTGTGTTTTGGTTTGGTTGGGGCGGGGTTAATAGTGCACTGTGCTAAGGCACCGTCAGTGTGGTTTTGCCACAAGTCACTTCAACAATGCGTTTACTTCTGTGGCGTTTACTTCTGTGGTAAACATTTTTATCTGGAGCAACGTTTCCTAAATGCTTCATTGTAATATGAGACTGTTCATGCTGCTGCTGTTAATAAATCACAGTGCTGTTCAATAAAGCCTCTGTAGCATCATTACATGCATGAGTTCTGACTTACGTCAAAATTCAAGTTACGTCATACACTGAGGAACCAAACCCTGACATAACTTGAGGACCTGCTGTATTGTTAAAATTAAGATTAAGTATCCAATTGCCTAAAATGTTACAAAAACACATAGGCTTTCACATGGTGACTCACAGGGCACATACAACATGTTTTCCTTTTACTTGCCAAAAAGGACAATTTTGATACCTGTAAATCGTTTTGAGGGACAGGTCACACCAGAATATCTCCTTAGTGGCAATGTTCATGTCCAGCGCAACAACGTTCTTCAGGTGAGAGAGGACACGCGTGTACTCACTACGATCCAGAGTCATTTTTCTCACCTCATGGCGATTGGTAAAGAACAAGTAGGCTATAGTTCCTGAAAAGGAGGGAAAGAAATATGTGATATGGATAGAAAAGGGAAGAACATGCCAATCCTTAACAAACACTAAACACACCATAATGCTACGATACACACCGATAGCTTTGCAAGCTTTGGTTGCTGGATCCATCTGGTAGCCCTCTTTACACTCACACTTGTAGCTGCCCACTTGGTTTACACAGATCTGGCTGCAAGTGTCTGGGTTAGCGCACTCGTCAATATCTGTTTGGGAAAAATATGACAAACATCAGATTCTAATGTTCCTTATGGCTAAATGGATTGATTCAGAATCACTTTATCATTTAGCTCCCTCAACACAGGTCTATCTGACATGAAATATGTGTAACAGTTAATATTTTCTCTTAAAAAGTTAGTTCAAAGAGTTAACTGGTTGAGTTCTTACATTTCTATTGGAAATATAAATGGAGCACACCTGAAATTTTTACTTATTTAAACTTAATTATAATTTGGTAACTAATGGTCCCAAAGTGTGGAAACTGCTTTTGCTTAACAACTGGTTCAGACCACCCAGCATTACCAAAGAAAAATACATCAAATAATGAAAAAAAATATATATATATTGAATTTAGTTATTGAGAAGTACTTTTTTGCTAAATATATGTTTTCTGACTTTTAAAATAAACTAACTGCCTTTTTGAATGGATTCATTTATCAAGTAAATGAATTTGTTGTCTCTGACTTTTTTACAGTAATGCACTTAATGTATATTTCCCACCTTTTTAATAACTCTGGAAAATATTATGTACCACAGTTCTGCAGACAGGCTCTCAAGCGTCATGTTTTAGCTACTTTGGTTTCTTTACAGTTCAATACAGTACAATAAACCCAATTCTGCATCGTCATTATCTTACCTTCACATCGCTTTTTGTCCACTAAGCGGAATCCACTGGGGCATAAGCATTCATAACCAATCTTTAGGTCCTTACAGATGTGAGAGCAGCCGTTGTTGTACAGGCACTCATTAGAATCTGTTGATTCAAATCAAATCTTATTATGGCCAATTTAACCAACTAGCCAGCTCTTCCCTAATATATGATGTTACAAAGCTTAGAGGATGAAGGCTAGAACATGCGTCCCCTTTGCAATGTGACACACCATTGCATCTTTTCAACTACCATTAAGTGATTGGGGAGAGGGAGAGCCATCCTACCTAAACAAAGAGAGCAAACCCAATTGTGCTCTCTTGAACTCCTGGCTACAGATGTAGATTGATCTCAAGATCTCCAGCTGATAGGGACAACTCTTAGTTGACCCACTCATTGCACCAAACTTGTGTTGCATCCAAATACTTTGGGTTTAAATTTAGTAGCCACAGGGAATTGAACTACAAGGCCTTTGAATTTCAAACACTGAATGTCTTATACTCACCACACTCACGCAACGGCTCATCAGACCAATCCCTACAATCACGCTGTTTGTCGCAAACCTTGTCCATGCTAATACATTCACCGCTGCGGCATTTGAACCTGGATGGTCCTTCGCAATGAGATGCTGAAAAATATGGGTGGAATCGAGGTACTCTGTGTTAGGTACTGTGCTTTACTTGTGAAAAGAATAATTATCAGTACATTAAGCCACAAAAGATACAACTCACCATTAACACAACCCAGCTCATCAGTCATGTCTGTACAGTCATACACCTGGTTGCACTGGCGACTGCCATGAACACATGATCCATCACCACACTGAAACTCATCTGGTCTGCATGTGGATAAAGCTGTTCAAAGAATCAGTTATTTAAATGTTCTTCAACCAAGAAACAATCACAATCTGGGTTCACTATACAGTCTACTATAAGAAAGTATGTAATTATTTTCTGTTATTAGAATCAGGTTCAGACAAGAGTATCTATTTTGTCCGACTTGCAGCTTAAAAACTGAACATATTGTGCCTGACTGCTAACTAGTTAATTAACTTAGTACAGGGGATCCTCGAGTTACGTCAGGGTTCTGTTCCTATTAACATGACTTAACACAAATTTTGTCATAAGTCGGAACTCATGCATGTAATTATGGCATAGTATATTTAACATTAAACATTAACTAACGCATATAGCTAACACGCTACTCTTTCATAGTTTGTTGTTATGTGCATTGCGGCCTATGTAGTGTCTAGTGTGGGTAAACAGATGGGTAATACGGGCGGAAAAGAGGTGGAAAGAGAGTTGCTTTCGGGGAGTCGTAGTTGATTAGCGGCGAGAGTGTGGGTAAAATAAACACATGGATCACATCCACAGCAGTAATGAAGTGAAACCGTTCCTGACCTTTACTGTAGAGTCTGTCTTATGCTTGGGAGTCATAATGAAGTTTCTAAACAAGCAACACAAACAAAAGAAAGCAAATGGCACAACAAGTCTCCCTTGTATAGTGCCACGTATATTTGTCTGCTTCGCTTGCCATCTAGGTCCTGCGCAAACATTGTTTTTATGTCGCAAACACCATGAATCGACGTATGTGACATAGCACGAGGACCCCCTGTACATGGGTGTTTGATTGGTCTATGTGCAATTCATTTTTTTCTTGCTATTTCCTTATTTAAAATTAAGTCAAGACTGTTGATAAAATAGCAGAAATATTTGAGTCTGAAAGTCTTATGCAAAAGTTTGGCCACCCCTCAATAAATAATATTTTGGTCAGTTTTTAATTGAAAAGATCTTAACACAGCCTCTCTAGGAAATGGGGAAAGGGAAAAAATTACAATATTTTCAGCAAACATTGATGAATTTGTTACTTTTTATGTCATAAATTGAACAAACATAAAAAATTAAAACATTATTTTGGCACTGTGCAAAAGTTTGGACAACCTACATAATCAGTACTTAGTAACACCTCCTCTGGCTGATATCACAGTTGGCAAACGCTTTTTAGAGCTAAAAGTATTTCAGTTCTTGTACTTGGGATTTTCTCCGATTCTTCCTTGAAAAGGCTTCTAGTTCTGTAATTTTCTTTGGTCGTTTTGCATGCACAGCTCTTTTAAGGTCTTCCACCACAAATTTTCAATGATGTTTAAATCAGGGGACTGTAATATCTCTTGAGGTCGTTCATGGTGGATTTCGAGATACGTTTAGGAGCATTGTCCTATTGTAGAAGCCTTCCTCTTTTCAGCTTCAGCTTTTTTTCAGGTGGTGTGATGTTTGCTTCCAGACTTTGCTGGTATTTAGTGGAATCCTTTCTTCCTTCCACCCGTGCAATGTTTCCTGTGCCACTGGCAGACACACCAACCCCAAAGCTTAATAGATCCACCCCCATGCTTAATGGTTGACAAAGTTTTCTTTTCGTGAAACACTCCTTTTTTTCTTTTGTAGATAATTTGTTGCAAACTTCTTTGAATTTTTTGATGGGAGTGCAGGTAAGGTTTTCTTCTGCTGACTTTTTCATGAAGGTCTTGTGGAATTGTGCACCACCACTCCTGAGTCTGCTAAATCTTTCTGCAGGTTTTTTGCAGTCAAATGGGGATTTTGATTTGTCAATCTGACCAGCATACACACAGTTCTCTCTGAGTTTTCTTGGTCTTCCAGATCTCATTTTGACCTACACAGTTCCCCTGAACTGCCATGTCTAAATTACATTTCTCACAGTGCAAACTGCAAGCTGACAATGCTTCTTGTAGCTTTCTCTTGCATTGTGGGCATCAATAACTTTCATTTTTAGAGTCTTACATAGCTGCTTAGAGGAACCCATGGTTGTTGCTTTATAAAATGAGCTTCCAACAATAAAAATGCTAAAAAAAAATTTAAAAAAAAGTGTGTG
>JBBIGC010000029.1:9909797-9919801 GCA_037576955.1 Lepidarchus adonis
TTTAATGTAAGCACTTTGAGATTTGCTAATGAAAAGTGCGTTATAAATAAAATTTATTATTATTATTATTATTATTAATAATCCCATATAGATGCTGTGAGGTGACTTGAAAAAGGATCTACATGCAAGAAATTCCTCAAACCCTGTCAGTTTAAATAATTCTGCATTGAAGAGTGGTGACTGATATCAGAGACTGGTAGATGCTACAATAAGCATCTCACTGTGGTTATTTCAGCCAAAGGAGGGTAGCACTAGCTATTAGGTAGTAGGGTGTCCTAACTTTTTCCTCATTTAAGATAAACATTTTTGTTGATATCTTTTGTTTAATTAATAAATCACTGTTACTTTTTGTTGTTTACCTGCAATTAAATCACTTTGAGTTCCAGAGATAAATAAAAACAAGATTAGACATCAATATGTTAACATTTCTTAATACACAACAGAAAACGTAATAGGGTGGCATAACTTTTTCACACGCCTGTTTTAAACCATGTTACTGTCAAGTTGAATTGAGTGTGTTTTAGCAATAACATCACCAAACTGCACTAGCAAAATTGTTAATGTGACACTTCACAATTGCACACTTTGACATCACCTCTCAACTTTTCCACTCAGGTGCCTTAACTCAAGCCATCCGTAACTTTGCGAAAAGTTTGGAGAGCTGGCTCACTAACGCCATGATGAACATTCCTGAGGAGATGGTCCGCATCAAGGTCAGAAATGCTTGAGTGACAGCTCTCAAAAGATAAACTGATGTCAGCATTCAATCCTGTTAATCATTATCCCATGCTAATATATCATTATTCCAGACTTGGTAATTTTCTATTGTGTAGAAATGCTATGGTTACATAAAGTAGCAGCTCTCCCCAACCTTTTACAGTATTTACATGTTACACTTCAGTTGGACTAAACCGATGAGAACTGGCTTTATAAAGACTAAGCAGCCATTTAACATCTGAAACAATGGGATTTCCAATATATTCAAACTGTTACAGGCAGTAACACTTATTCAAGTCCAGCTGTGTTCAAGAGCAGCTGGACTGTTGTTATGGACGGTCATTTATTGACTCTTTTGTTTGGGTCTAGGTGACATGTGCAAATGCCTTTGCGCAGACCCTGCGCAGGTACACCTCTTTAAATCACCTGGCTCAGGCCGCCCGCGCTGTTCTGCAGAACACTGCACAGATCAACCAGATGCTCAGTGACCTCAACCGGGTGGACTTCGCTAATGTGCAGGTCTGTCTTAGGGTGTTTCGTATGTGCAAGAGCCAGAGATGCTCCATTGAACATCCTTGAAATTACAGTCAGTGTTGGCTGCATCCTCACACTCCTACTTGTGAAGACTAGAGGAAAATGTTGAAATGTTTGGTTTTCCTTTAAATAACTGGTTTGCAGATTTAATGACATATTTCCATTTGCTTACATTAAACAAGACAAACTATGTGCATATTCCATTCACACATTTTAATATCCTAAAGCCTTGGGGGTGATTAGTTTAGAAGTCTGCTCTTTGTGGCTAGTGATTTTGTAAGTAACATGTCATATTTAGAATAGGAATTTAATCTACTACCCAGCTGTAGAAATATTTAATATTAATATGTGAAATTTGTATGCATAATCTTTGGGGGGCTCTGTTATTACACTTTGAGAGATTCATAAGGCCCCAATTAACGTAGTCGGCTGTAGACAACAATGTGTGTCTTCTAGGTGTGTGTGGGTGTCTAGACATGGTCTCTGGGTTTCCCAAGCTGAGAAGGACTAAGGAAATGCAATCACAGGAACTCCACTGTCTTTTTAGGACAGTCTTTTTAAATCCTTTGGGGTGTTGTCTCAACACATATTCTGGCTCATTATGCTGTGAAAAAAAAAGATTTCTACTAGAAATTAGTACATTTAAAAACAGATTCCAACAGAGTTCGCTCAGCATTGTTTTACTGAATGATCTGATTGGTCGTCAGATATCAGATATCTTCATATAAATACTTTTTTATCCTCATGCAGGTTAGGTAGGTCAGCTTTGGGCACATTTTACAGGTTTTGAGGTTATGCTGATTTTAACCAAGTTGAAGTGGTTAAATATTTGGAATAAATAGCTCTGATAGAATGTAATGACTATAATGAAAATGAGAATGAATTTGCTTCTTGTTTGAAAAAACAAGTCAGGATGCTGAATAAAATGTAAATTAAAATTGCAATGCAACAATTAGCAAAGCTGATCAACCAATATTTTATTTACAATAAAACCTAGAAAAATGAGTGTTAAATTTGGGACATTTACATGACTATTACCTAAAAAGTATTAGTATTGAATTTGATGGCAGCAATATGTCTCAAAAAAGTTGGGACGGGGCAACAAAAGACTAGAAAAGACTGAAAAGAAACAGATGGAGAAACATTTAGCAACTTATTGTGCAACAGGTCAGAAACATGTGGAGAGTTATCTAAAGAAAAAAAATCAAATCTGTTAAAGAGAAAGAACAGAAATAATTTGAATGTAATACAAATGTAAAAAGACAACATAGAGTACTATACAGTACTATACAGTAATTGGCATTAAAAATAATATTAGCAGTAAGTGTGTTTTTGCCAGTAAGGCTTATAATAAATGGTTATAAGTCAGATGTTGTTAGTCAGTCAGCCGGTATATTGGATCTTGGTCAAACCCTATTGCGGATAACATTACGATTTATCTCTCTGTCTCTCTCTCTCTCTTTCTCATTCTCTCTCATTCCCCACACAGGAGCAGGCTTCTTGGGTGTGCAGATGTGAGGATCGGGTGGTGCAGCGGCTGGAGCAAGACTTTAAGCTGACCCTCCAGCAGCAGAACTCTCTGGAGCAGTGGGCAGCCTGGCTTGATGGTGTTGTGTCGCAGGTTCTAAAACCCTACCAGGCCAGCTCGGCCTTCCCAAAGGCTGCCAAACTCTTTCTTCTCAAATGGAGCTTCTACAGGTGCACCTTTATTTGAAGATTGACTGTTTTAGAGTCTGTATAGGACAAGCTAACTCTAACGCTTGAATATAAACTGCTGCAACTGTCACACTAATCACTCTGTGTCTCCTATTGCAGCTCAATGGTGATCCGGGATCTGACACTGCGCAGTGCAGCGAGTTTTGGCTCATTTCACCTCATCCGTCTGCTGTATGACGAGTACATGTATTATCTTATAGAACACAGAGTGGCCCAGGCTAAAGGAGAAACCCCTATTGCAGTAATGGGAGAGGTACATATACACACAAAGCATGAAATGAGAAATCTCACTTTGTCATATTGCTTATTGTAACTGAGGAACAGCAAGTGCCACCTTATGCAGAAAGTTATTATAGTTTTTTAAATGAATACCTTTTGTTTCTTCTTAGTTTGCAAGCCTTGGTCGCAGTCTGAATGCTCTGGATCCCGATAAAGGTAAACGGGCACTAAATTCTAATTTTACTCACATACCCCATACAGCGTCTGCTCGTTCTTATTACTCTCAACCCCATACATCAAACCATGTCAGAAATCACATAAGCTATTGCATCTAGAGTGCTTTTTGAATTGGATTAGTATTACATGTCGAGGTGCATTAATGGAGTTTTGTCTCACAATGTGTTTAATGATTATGATGGATTCACTCAATGAAATGGGATTGGTCACTTAATTCACTATGAAAAATAGTAGAAAACATACTAAAATGTTTACTAACCATATACATTCTCTCTATTCAAGAATTAAATTATTTAAAATATTAATAAAATTATGAATATTTAAATGTTTTGAGATTGCCAGTCACATGAATTTGATTTGAGCCCCAGAAAACACAAGTACACACTTGCATGATTGCTTCAATACAAACAAGTTTTCTACAGAATAGACTGTATTTTTACAGACATGTCCATTTGCACTGCATCAATATAAGCTCGGGTTATTTCTACAGATCCATTTACATTTTACATTTACATTACATTTACAGATCCTTCTTTGATTTGTCACCAATCGGTGCCTTTAAATGGTTCATGCTGGTAACTTTTGTTATTCCTTTGTGTATCAGAAGAAGAGGAGGAGGAGGAAGAGGAGAGTGAAGATGAGTGTCAGGAGTTGGCTCTGCCTGCAGATGGTTCTGCTCTGGGAGAAGAGTCGCTGGAACCGCCGGCCAAGCTGGCCAGAACCGACCAGAGGGTGCTGTTCAACACAGGCAACGTGGACAACTGAGAAAACACTTCACTCATGCACCACACGCACACACCCACACACACCACACTGATATTCAGTATGTACTCATAGTAAAAAATATGCTGCAACCCACATGAGCCCACTCTTTTCACACACGCAAACACTATAATAGAGGCACATATGGCACACTCTTCTACCAGGAGTACAAACACACCCACACATGCACACAAACACACACACACACACACACACACTGACAGTTTAATATGGTGATGTATGGCATTGGAGTTGACCTATCAGGATTCAGTAGTGTTTTAATGGAATCCTGAACTATACTGAACGTGCACACACACACACACACACACACACACATACTCACTCACTCACTCACCAGTTAGTAGAATGTGTGGGTCTGTCAGCCAGTCTAATGATATGCAGGCAATTTGTGATACTTTGTCTTACCCTCCCCCTCCCGCCACAAAAAAAACTGGCACACAGCTGTGCCATAGGAAACAAGAAAACAACAACCAACAAACCACTGGAAACAAATACTGCAGATTCTTCAGAACACAGCTTTGGGCTCAGAGTGGCCACATAAAGTTCTATGGATGTCAATGAAGCTCCTGCAGTCTGGGCAAAAGTAGGAGACAGCAGACTGACTGTGCGTACGTGTGTGTGTTACATATCGTCGCGGCAGCCCCACTGTGTGTTGTCTGTGTGTTTGTGGCTGCATTGGGACCTTCCTGCCGCACTGATTTTATCTGAGTGAACGTGTATGCGTTTTGTGTTTGTGTGGGTGTGCGTGCGCGCGTGTGTATATATGTGTGTGTGTGTATGTTTGTGGTTCTTAAGAAGTGTTAGCTGTTTCTGTTGGTGGATATATTCAAGCACTGTTTCATCCATATCTCACTTTTTAGTTGCCTTCATTGAAACCAACTACTGTGTGCTGCATCCCAGTTAGGAGAAGATCTATTTGAACCTTTAAAATAGCCTTTTTGGTACTGCTTTACAATTCGACTACCCACTATTGTTTAATAGTGGTAATAAAATAGCTAATAACCATACTTTGTATGTTTTAGGTGTTTTTAGCTATTATATAAATAAAAAGGCCAGCATGACCTGTTGCTTGCCAAAGAGTGAGCCTATAAAACTCGTCAGCTTTTCCACATATTCAATTTCAGTAGATCCACAGATGTAACAGGTCCATGTTGTTCTTTTTATTATAAAGGCTTATTATTGAAGGTATTTTAAATCTTATTACTGAACAGACTTCATTTTAAATCATTCATAAACCCTTTATGAAGGTAGTCTTATTGTTAAGTGGTACTTCCTTATCCCCTAGTGCGTCACTTTAATTTTTGTATGGTTTTTTGTAAAATTTCCTTCACATTATCTGCCTTCTGTTCTTTTATGTTTTTTATCCTTTTGCACTTTTTATTTTTTGGTTCCCATGTGTCATGCCAAACTTGGTACAGGACTGATAGCATCCATCTCTTCCATGTTGTTACGCTGAAGTCTAAAAAGTGGTCCTTTTCCTTGTGCTAGAAAGGTGATTTGCACTGTTTTGTGCACATTTAATGGCTTGTTGTGTATCTGATTTTTACCTACACTCTCTTTTTCCCAAAACTGCCTATACAGTCTCTTACACTCAGAGAGAGGGAGGAGTTAAAACACTATATTAATATAGTATATATATAGCTGTTTTCCAGAGTGGATAGAGTGAAAAATAGATGGGGATGATATAGATAGTTTTTACAGATCATTTTTTTTTCTTTCTTTCTGCCATTTCTGCCTCCATTTTCTGTAAGCAGACTGACGCTCTCAGCAACTTATTTCACCTTGTATTTGATCCTTTTGCTGTGTTGTATTGAAAACTGTTACTACAACACCCCATAGTTTGAGAGATTTTACAGTGCATCATCTCAGTTCTGTTTCTTCAGTACATGTTTAGCATTATTTATTAGATTGTACATTTTGCGTGACACTGAAGCTGATATTGGCTGCCCTGGTGTTGACCCATTAACATAAACAAACCAGCATGTACTCTTCTCTCTCCCTCTGAACCTAGTAATACAAAGACAAAAAAAGACATATCACATGATCTTCTGAAGAAGCCTTTCACTATAATAGCCATTTTCATGACTGAAAAAATTTAAGGTCATTTCAGTTTCTTACTGAAAAAAAAGAGTGACAATGTTTTATGAATCTTCTGAACCACGAGAATGATTGTGCCTTTGGAGTAATCGAATGAAATTCAAATGTTTTTAATTTAAAATATGAATAAATTAAGAATTTCTAAAATTGTGAATTTGTCCAGAAAAGCCTATTGTTCTGTCTTTGTCAGTGTTTCGTGTGTCTAAAGAAGGTACAACTGTGGCAGAAGTCACTTCTGTCACGTTTGTGGTGAGTTTCAAGCTGCCTAACAGCAACTGTGCTACATCCTGCTATGAAAAATAGCGTGCACATAAAGGTGGCTGAGTTACAAAAATGCACACACATGGTAGATGTTTTGGAGAAAGGGTTGATGTGGCCACTGCTGAGAGGCTGTTTATTTTCCACATTGAAAAGTCACACCTTTCAAGAAAGTCACTAATGAGAATGTTGCTTGGATTCTTAGTAACAGGCCTAAAATCCCCTCTGAGCGGTAGCTCTGCACACACAGCAGTCATCTCATTCTCAGACAGCGCATCCTGTGTGAGTTTTGTGAGATGACCTATTAAATCACCCAATGGGGGTGGGCTCTTGAAGACTTACGGTAAAATACAATCATAGAGTGAAAATAAAGAATATTTCAGTTAACATTTACATACACACACAGTATCTCACAAAAGTGAGTAGACCCCTCACATTTTTGTACATATTTTGTTATTTATTTTCATGGGACAACACTGAAGATATGTAATGTAAAAAAGTTAGTGTACAGCTTGTATAACTGCAACATTCCTGTCCTATCAAAATAACTCAACACAGCGTTTAATGTCTAAAGCACTGGCAACAAAAGTGAGTACGCCCCTAAGTGAAAATGTCCAAATAGGGTCCAATTAGCCATTTTCCCTCGTCTGTGTCATGCGACTCTTTATGGAACAATACAAGGTCTCAGGTGTGAATGGCGAGCAGGTGTTAAATTTTAAATTATTTCTCTCAAATTTTCTCATACTGGTCGCTGGAAGTTTAACATGGCACCTCATAGCTAAAATGATGGCCTAGGATATAAGAAGATTGCCGACACCCTGACACTGAGCTGTAACACGGTGGCCAAGACCATACAGCAGTTTAACAGAACAGGTTCCATTCAGAACAGGCCTCGCCATGGTCGACCAAAGAAGTGGAGTGCACTTGCTCAGCGTTATTTCCAGGGATATGAAAACAGACCTACGAATGCTGCCAGCATTGCTGCAGAGATTGTAGGGATGGGGGATCAGCCTGTCTGTGCTCAGACCATACGTAGTAAAATGCATCAAACTGGTCTGCATGGCAGTTGTCACAGAAAGAAGCCGCTTCTTAAGATAATGCACAAGAAAGCCCACAAACAGTCTGCTAAAGACAAGCACCTGGCATCAACCAGATGAGGAGTACATAGACAAGTGTGTCTTGCCTACAGTCAAGCATGGTGGTGGGAGTATCAGGGTTTGGGGCTGCATGAGTTCATTGAGGGAACCATGTCAACATGTACTATGACATACTGAAGCAGAGCATGATCCCCCCCTTTGTAAACTGGGCAGCAGGGCAGTATTCCAACATGATAATGACTCCAAACACACTTCCAAGACGACGACTGCCTTGCTAAAGAAACTGACTGGCCATTTGTGGGGACAGCAAATTTATACTGTTATACAAGTTATACACTGAGTGTATAAAAATGTCATATCTTCAGTGTTGTCCCATGAAAAGATTTAATAAAATATTTACAAAAACGTGAGTGGTGCACTCACTTTTGAGAAATATTTTATATATACAGTCAAATAGCATTAGCCAAAATGTTTTAGTGATGATTTTTTGAAACCCATTTCTTTGACAACACATTTGCTCACCATTTTGGGTCTAATTCACTAACTTGTATGCTAACTCACAATTGAAGCTACCACTAATACTATAAGTCATCAGGCTAAATGGTCATATTAGGCAGACTGTGGACACGGACTACAGACCAACCAACCAATCAGCCGTCAGTCAAACAGCGGGTTTCCTGTGTTGATTGTTAAAACCAGACACCAAACAGACATGCATCAGTGAGTGGTCCATTGTACATTAGTGCCACCCACCCACCAACAGCAGCAGCAGCTGACCTGGAACCTACTGAGGTTGCACAGGTAGTTCAACATCTCCAGAATGGCACATCAACACGTTTCATTGCCAGAAGGCAATAGAGCATAGAGGAGGTTCCAGGAGATAGGGCTATACAAGGTCATAAAATAATCAGCAAGAGCAGTATCTCTTCTGCAAGAAAGAACAGAATGAGCACTGCAAGAATCCTAAAAATGACCTCCAGCAGGCCACTAGTGTGAATGTTGCTGACCAAACAATCAAAAACAGACTTCATGAGGGTGGCCTGAGGGCCCAAACTCCTCTACTGGGCCCTGTGCTCACTGCCCAGCACCAAAGACCCATTTTGGCATTTGCTAGAGAATACTAGAATTGGCAGGTTGACCACTGGCGCCCTCTGCTTTTCACAGATTAGAGCAGGTTCACCCTGAGCACACGAGGCAGATGGGAAAGTGACTTGAGAAGCCAAGGAGAACGTTATGTCATTCAGCAAGACCAGTTTGGTGGTGGGTCAGTCATGGGATATTCATGGAAGGATGCCAGACCTCTACAACATTTTGTGAAGAGGATATACATAAACATACACACTAACTCTCAAGGTGCTGTGCTCATAAGAACTGCATCACCATGGTTCACTGGTGATAATTCTTATAAATATATAAAACTACATATTGTTCTTTTTCTTTAACACTATCTGACTGTGTAAAGACTTCCTCCAAAACGTTAAACTTTTTCTGTAATTAGACCATGAATATTGGAAGTAGAATGAAAACAACAGTGTATTGTTTGCATGAAGTTAATTGATTCAAATCTCCTTTCCAGCCTTATATATCATGTAAAAAGTACTGGCCCATGTACAAAGCCCTGTACAGTCCTGTTAATAAATATGGTGCCTGCGTATGCATATGACTGTCATGAGTTTAGCATTACAAAAAATAAGGATTAAAAAAAAAAATTGTAACACATGGGATGTGCGTACAAAGGCAAAACCATTACACACAGTATGTTTCAGCCAACTTGAGTTCCAAATCAAAACGACTGTCCTGTTTTTTGCATTTTCAGTTTTAATTCAGCCACATGGCTTTTTTGTTTTGTATGCTGATTTTTAAATTAAATCAAGATGACAACTTTAAATCCTGAACAGTGCAACACACACACACACACATACACACACACACACAATAACCATCAATAACTTTGATTCTAAAACCCTAGTCCTAGAACAACCACAGCAGAGTACAGCAATGCACACAAGAATTGCTGCCTATTTAAACTGAATTCAAGTGTTGTCCAGTTTGTTGCCTGTGGGTGGCAGTGTAACACAAATGGTGAAATCATGCCAACTTGAAAAGCAGCATAAATCCCAGATCACAGCTTTGGTTTACAGTTAAAGGTGACAAGTCACTGCTTACACACGTCCAGGGCAAAAGAGAGAGTCTATTAGAGAGTCTATATTTAACTTTCAAGTGATTTTGAAAGAAACAGGGATTTAAATGGTAAAAATAATCAGTAACAACAAAATGCACACACACACACACACACACACACACACACACACACACACACACACACACACACACACACACACACAC
>JBBIGC010000029.1:9946270-9958566 GCA_037576955.1 Lepidarchus adonis
AAGTGCTACAACATTACTATTTGAAGAGAAATACATTCTACACTATCATTAAGAGCTTATGAGTAAGTCTAAACAGATGATAACTATGCTACAGCATAGTTAATATGTCCTATTCATATATACATGTGCTTTAGATGCTGAGGTAGTCGCGGAAAAGTAGAGTTCAATATCAAATGTTTAAACTGAGAAAATGTATCATTTTAAGAGAAAGATTAGTTGATTTGATCAACATATCTCAACAAATTTGGGACAAGACCATGTTCACCACTGTGTGGAATCCCCTTTTTTTTTATAACAGTCTGCAAACGTCTGGGGACTGAGGAAACAAGTTGCTCAAGTAAAGAAATAGGAATATTGTCCATTCATTTCTAATACAGACTTCTAGTTGTTTAACTGTCGTAGGTCTTCTTTGTCGCTTCTTTCTCTTTATGATGCGCAACTTGGGTTGTCCTTGTCCTCTTTAGTCCAGGTGACATGGCGTCTTGACTGACCACAGAACAGTTTTCCACTTTGCCACAGTCCATTTTAAATGAGCCTTGGCCCAGACAACACGACTGCGCTTCTGGATCTTGTTTAGATATGGCTTATTTTTTGACCTATAGAGTTTTACCGGATCACGGGCATCCAGTATGGTTTCCCGGCCTTGACCCTTACAAACAGAGATTGTTCCAGATTCTCTGAATCTTTGGATGATGTTATGCACTGTAGATGATGGTAACTTCAAATGCTTTGCAATATTTCTCTGAGAAACTCCTTTCTGATATTTTCGCCTGAGAATTGGGGGAGTCGGTGATCCTCTGCCCATCTTGACTTCTGAGAGACACTGCCACTCTGAGAGGCTCTTTTTGTACCCAGTCATGCTGCCAATTGACCTAATAATTTGCAAATTGGTCCTCCAGCTGATTCTTATATGTGCATTTAACTTTTTCGGCCTCTTATTGCTACCTGTCCCAACTTTTTTGGAATATGTGGCTTTCATGAAATCCAAAATGAGCCAATATTTGGCATGACATTTCAAAATGTCTCACTTTCAACATTTGGTATGTTATCTATATTCTATATTTTATCTATATTCTATTCTGATTATAATATTGAAATGTGAAACTTCCACTTCATTGCATTCTGTTTTCATTCACAATTTGTACAGTGTCCCAACTTTTTTGAAATCGGGTTTGTATGTCCCATGTGCAGCTTCTGGGCTGATGAGTACAAATTGTCCTCCAGTATTTTTTAATAACCTACTGCATTCATCTTGCCATCAATTCTGACCAAATTTCCTGTGCCTTCGTAGCTCAAACATCCCCAAAACATTAGCAATCCACCACCGTGTTTCACTGTAGGAATGGTGTACCTTTCATCATAGGCCTTGTTGACTCCTCTTCAAATGTAGTGTTTATGGTTGTGGCCAAAAAGTTAAATTTTAGTCTTATAGCTCCAAATGACTTTGTGCCAGAAGGTTTGAGGCTTGTCTCTGTGCTGTTTGGCATGTTGTAAGTGGGATACTTTGAGACATTTCCATACTAATGGCTTTCTTCTGGCAACTCAACCATGCAGCCCATCTTTCTTCAAGTGCCTCCTTTTTGTGAATCTTGAAACAACCACATTTCACCTGAAGTTCTTTGTGGGTTTTTCTTGTTCTTTTCAAACAATTTTCCTGGTAGTTGTGATGGAAATTTTAGTTGGTATACCTGACCACTTCTAAATTAGAGTTTGAACAATGCTGATTGACATTCTCAATTCCTTTTATATGGTTACAAAGCATTAAAATAGTATGCACTTTACAACTAAAGACTACTGTTGGAAATGGCAAATAATATAATTGAATTTTCATTTTCATTCTGCACCAAATTTTGCACGTGTGGAGGTGATGGAAAATGTAAATTGAAATACAGAATTACATTGCCATTTTGAATATTGCATTGCAATTTTGAATTTTGCATTGTCATTTTGCATATTGTATTGCCATTTTGCATATTGCATTACCAGTTTTTTTTTTTTTCTACAGATAAGCTTCCATATTATCATTCATATTCTCTGACACATGGTTAAGAAATCATAAATTCTGTCAGGGTATGTAAACTTATTAGCACAACTGTATATACACTGCCTGTCAAGTAAGTTGGCTGGTTTCATTTACTGACATCTGGTTGTGGGGGTTGTGGGGTTAGTTTTGGAGCGAGTAACAACTTCAGCTTAACTAAGGTCTTATCCTGATCTCTTGCTCCACATTCTACACACACACAAACATAGACACAAGCTTGTTCCAAATGCACAGATTGGTTATAGCCTCAAGACCCCTACAGCCACCCATATGAAATACTCTATCAGTTGACATCCACTGAGTGAATAAGCTACATCCACAATGCAGCGTATGTTCTGGATAGGCTAGGGATACATATGTGGAGTAAAATGGATTACTGGCTTCACTATAAACCTGCAATGCCACTGTAATCTGCAGCCTTTCAGAAGTTCTTTGCTGCCAGTCACAATGCAGGCGTCATTTTTTGCTGAACATGCCAAATAAAAAATTACCTGCAAATTGGTGAGCTTGTGCAAAATAGACCTTTGTACAATGTGTCAAAATCAATCTGTGCCTCTGATTTATTTAAATGATTTTCAGTCACTAAATGACTACACAAAGTTGAGTGACACTATGTTACTTTACTTGTAGTTCTAAAATCTGATTGGCTGAGACATGTTTGGCCACTGCCGAAATATTCACAAACATAATAAACACAATAATCAAATTCTATAATAATTCACCAACTGATTTTTTAATATTACATAATATTTGATGATACCATGGCCTAATGTGAATAAAGTGCTTGCTTGGTAGAAGAATAGGCTGTGGCAATGTGGGTAATTTATTCAACACTGGTATATTTATCATATCTCTTCTTTAGATGGCACTAAAAGATAAAAAATGACACAGTAAAGTAACTTGGCTGCCTTCACATTGACCATATATATTGTAAGTATTAATATACATAATTTTACTAAATTAACACCTTAATATCAAATAGCCCATATGCAGGCCTGTAATTCAAAGTTCACTTTTAGTATTGTAAAGCAATTCCAGTTGTGGCTACAATATAATTTTTAGTAGTTACTTCAAATTAATAACAAATCTTAAGATTCATATCTGCAAAATAAGTAAGCAGTTTAAGAGGTGCAAGCCTAAAAAATTAGCAAGAGCAGGAGTGTTTAGTCCTGGACCAGAGTTTTTCTGTAAATGTGCATATACTGTAGTTTTAAGGACAAATGTCTAAAACATAAGAAATGATATAACATTGTACACATACAGTAAACAAAATTGTTATAGATATGATGATGCAGTAACAATACATTTACATCTGTTTCATCGAGTGACAGTAATTAAGAAGCCACTGCCCTAGATTGGTTTCTGCACAGCAAAGTTACAGTTCCATTCCGGGTGAGCCTGTTAGAAAATGATCCTAACTCATGTCCTTAATTATATTATCAAAATGTTGTTATTTTATTTGATTTTATTATAATTTTTTACATCTGCCACACCCAGCACTGCCTCTTATATACTGGGACAATTTCATGATGAATGGAACAGCATAATTATTTTTTTTTTGGACATAGAAAGTAGTTTTTTTGCCAGAAAAACAAACAAACATCGAGTTAAGTCAGGATAAGTCACTATAACGATTGTGTTCTATATCAGTTTTTATAAGAGAATCTGTGAAATTGAGAGTTAGGAGAATGTCTAGTAGAAAGTGAACAACTGTAGGTCTTAACTTTCTTCTCACAAATCACTCAGGTTGAAAAAGTACCATGTCGCGTCTGTGCTACATAACAAAAGATTTAATTATTTGCCAAAATGACATGCAAACACTCAACAGCAGGTCAAGCATACAACACTGCATAGAGAAATCCAGAAATGCTTTGACTGTGTTTTTTTTTACCCATTAGTCACACTGAAGGGTTAAAGGCTCTGCTCAGCTGGTCACTCATTCCAATTGAGGACAGTTCTCTAAGGGGTGTAAAACTGCAGAGATAAATTCTGAATTTCACCCATCCTGTGGGTCAGGCTCTCAGCCAAATCGCTTATTATTAGGAACTAATGTCACAAATTTTACACCAAGACATGCACTTACATTTGGCATGTGTTTATTCTGGAACATGGCACAGTAATTTAAAAAGACTATGTGACAGAGGATTTAGAAACTAGCATTATGTTTAGCAACAGAAGTACACACAATCATTTCCTGTTTTTCCTCTCAATTTCTCTCTAATTGTAGTCAGGGCCAATGCTACAGGGTCTTTAGAGCTCAGGTCCAGAAATTAAGTGGGCAGGCTAGTCAGTGATTAGTAGGCAAACCAGATAAAACAGTAATGCTACATGCTAGATGTACATTCAGTTACCTTTTAACAGTGACAACTGGTCACAATGTTAGATAAGAGGCCTAATCTACTAATAACTAATGGCTAATATTGACTCTTAATTGCTCAAATAAAGCACTGAAGTTGTGTGTAGCTATTTTTTAGCTAACCTGTTTCATTACATTTGTATCATTACATTAGCTTATATTAGCTTTATAAGCTAACAAAACCGTAACTGTTTCACAGCAACTGCAGTCTTTTACTAATTACAACTGTAATTATCTTACCAGAAGTAAAAAAAGCAGTATACTAATAAGACAAATGTCAAATATGTCACATATTCATGTTACAAGCTGTCAAATATCCGTGTACAGTCTACATGCATCTAATGTAGCCAATTCTAACATTTCTACATTATACGCTGCCATGCAATGACATCCTCAGAATTTTGTTATGATCTAGTGTCCAAGATCTACAATACAAGCAAAATGTTACTATTTAAAATAGAGTGCATCTAGGAGGTAACACTACATGTAACAATGCATATGACATGGAATTATAGGCAGGCAAGTTAGCAAAGACAATGTTGAGTCCACTGAGCAGATAATAATCACCAGCATTAGCTTTAACCCATGATTTGTTTGAGCAGTGAGTGTGATCTTTTTATACTACAAATGGGCAAAGAAGTTTAAGCATAATGTATCAACTTTTTGCAATCAACTTTGGGAGAACTTTGAAAAGGAACAGAACTGTCTGCAGCTGCAGTAACTGAAAAGGTCCCAATAAGAGAGCAAGCTGTAAATACGAGTGCTAAATGTTATAAATCGGTGAGTAAAAGGCATCTCACTTCTCCACTGCATTCCTGGGAGATGGCTGGTCATGCTCCAGGTATTGATCAAATTACTGCATGTGCTTTGATGAATCTATCTCTCATTTGTTGGGTTTTTTTCTTTCTCGGTGAAGCAGATTTCATCATGCAGTAGATCTATCACCTGTCATGTAAACCCATCACTACAACCACATCTGAAGGCTACACGCTTGCACCTTGCACTTTCAAACACACATTGTGACGAGGGCTTCAGGAATGCAGGGAGAAACTAATATTACTGAGTGTATCAGTTTGATGTGCCATCCCCCTCCAGGGTCAGCAAGTGTGAGATAAATCAGGACACATGCAGACAGAAAACAGGATTCTGGATGGAGTGGACATGAAGGGACACTGGAAGAGAAGAGAGGAAGGGAGGATGGATTGCATGGATGTGACAGGCCATTACTAAACTTTATCATGAGGCCATAACGCTGGGTATCATTTCATCAGAGACAAAAGAAATAAATCTGAGCTGTGCTTGTCAGAGATTGACAGACAGTCCGACCATTGGACACCATCGCTGGAGGTTAGACATCTGTGGTTTAAAGATCTCTCCATATCACACGTCGGAGGCGTCAATGCAAATATAGAGTTGACCTGATAAGATGTGACAATAATAAAGACCCCTGAGACAGTTTTAGGATGTCTTGTTAAAGGGGACAAGATCAAGAAGGAGGCATCTTTCAACTGAAACAAATCCGTCTTCCACTTCCCACTCATTCTGCTATATGTCAGACAGAGGTGTCAGAAAGGAGCTCTTTGGAGCAAACACTTTTGGGTCCCTAGGGAACCTTTCAGCTGAGAGGCTTAAAGAACCAAAAGAGGTTCTTCTAGAGCCTTGAGACACCTAGTCGACTGGTGACTGTTCATTAGCAAGTGACTGTGGTTGAGAGATGCCCATTAACTGTAGTTAGTGTGGAGGTGGTGGTGGTGTTTTGACCAGTTGGGCATGTTGAATTACTGTCAGCAGTCATATAGAAGAGAATTGGCCAATGATGAGAGATGTAAGAGAAATGGGCATAACCCCTTTTACACGTTCAACTACTTTTGCTATACAATTATTCAAAATTCTGAAAAAAATCAGTGATTTTCTCATTCCCAGCGAGACACACATTATATGTGCTCTAATAAAACTGTCACATCACATTAGATATGCACATTCTTTATCACAAAACTATGAACATGCAGCAAATACACATTTTATTCACTGTTTAATGTATCAACATTAACGAATTTTGAATAGCTTATAACTCAGTCAGCAGAAAGGTAAGCCAGCATGGGTTTACTTTCACTAATTTTCACTACTGGTTTTAGCTTAAATACAGACAATTGAAGTCGCCAAGACATTCAAGCTACAGTCAAACCCCGTTAGCTCGACCCAATTGGTCTTGTCCCTAAATTTGGTGAGAGACGGGGTTGGCAAGCTATCATAACGGGTTAAAAAGTGAAGAGCCCTGCATTTTTACCGCAAATTACTTGACCCGATTTGCTGTGCCTTGAAACAACACGGCCAAATGAAAATTGTTTAAAATCCTAGTTCAGCTCCAAACTCTCAGTAAGCATCAGTAATGATTACATTTTGTAATCTAGCAAATGAAAACCCGATTTCCAGTGCAACTTCAAGCTCAACATGCATCATCCAGAAGCAAGCATTTTTACTCACTGTATGTGTGGTGTCGTCCTGTGTCATGTGCTTCTGTAGCATGTCGTCCTGTGTCATGTGCTTCTGTATGGTGTGTCACGTGTCTGTGTCAGGTGATCTCCAGGTGTTTTGTGTTTCCTGTTCAGTATTTAAGTGCCTTGTGTGTATACCAGTTTGTGGATCGATGTTGTATTCGTAGCATGTCTCTAATGTGGTGGTGTTATGTGCAAAGTCCCAGTATACGTGAAAAAGTGTATGTTATTTGTTATTTGTCAACGTGTGCCTTGTAAATAGTTTTGAGGTTATTAAAACCTGTTTAAGTTCCAATCCTCAAGTCTGCGTTTACTGCATCCAACCCGAGAGACCATTACATCTGGTCAGATGAGACCAAATTTAACTCTTTGGATGTCATGATAAACACCATGTTTGGAGGTCAAAAGACACTGCATATCACCCAAAAAAGACCATACCAACAGTGAAGATTGGCGGTGGAAGCAACATGGTCTGGGGCTGTTTTTTCAGCTAACGACACTGGCACACTTCATATAACTTCATAAAAAATGTGCTGTCATCTACCAGGATGGTGATGATGAAACAAGGATGGGTGTCTCAGCAACACAATTATCCCAAACATACAACCAAAGAAACTCCAAACTGGCTTCAGAAAAAGAAAATAAAGTTGCTAGAATGGCCCAGCCAATCACCGGACCTGAACCCTAAAAAAATGTATGGAAAACTCATAGGGGCCAACGAAACCTTTAGGATTTGAAGATTGTTTGTGTTTGTGTGGAAGAACAGGCCAAAATCACACCAGAGCAATGTATGCGACTAGTTTCTCCATACAGGAGGCGTCTTGAAACTCTCATCACCAACAAAGGCTTTTTTGTGAAGTTTTGCGTTTCAGTAAGAGGCTTCAATACTTTTTTCCTGTGTCACTCCATTTTATTACACATAATGTATGGACATCTAAGGTTTGATTTCTTTGTGTGGATTGAATGGGCTGTAACCAACATCTGCTGACAATTTCATGTCAATAGCATGTTTAAAAGTGTATTTACTTCTTTAGGTTAATACTACTTTTACGCAATGTATATAGCTGTAGGTTGTAGAGCAAGCTGCCATTCAGACAATGTCTGAAACTATTGAAAACCCCAGTCTACCTAACATAAAATAATAATAATAATAATAATAATAATAATAATAATAATAATAATAATAATAATAATAATAATAATTTTATTATATAAATAAGTTATATTTATATAGCGCCTTTCACAAAACCAAGGTTGCTTTACAATGAAACACACACATAGAAATAAAAGTCATAATAATAATAATAATAATAATAACAACAACAACAACAACAACAACAACAACAACAACAACAATAACAATAATAATAATAATAATAATAATAATAATAATAATAATAATAATAATAATAATGTTACACCACAAACACTGTTAGGTAAGTAGCATCACTTATCAAGTAAAAAATATTACTCTTATTTGTTTCAATCTCAGAAGTATAGTGACATGTTGAAACATGTAATTATAAATGTCTAAATAAGTTAATGTCACGTTTTAGTGTCTTAAGAAAGGAATCTGTTTATGAAGGGATCCAAAAGGCCTTTATACATGACATATGACCTTTCACAAATTAAACCAACATTTCTCAGTGAATGAATGTAGCCTCTTTTATCAGACGCTCTAGGGACGACTAGCACTAGTAAATCAAATCACTAATTTTAAAGTAATATGAGCAAATAAAAGATTGCCCCCATCCCTCTGTTATCAGATTAACTAGGATGCTGTGGCTCTCTGCGTGTCAAATACTGTGAGTGTGTGTTAAGTGGGTAGTGAGCAATGGAGGTGAAAAGGACAAGGAGAAAACACTTTGCTGTGAAAAAGATCTTAAAGATGGCTACACTGAGATCAAAGGGGCAGCACATCTCCAGCTTTCTTCCCATCAATTAATGGTGTATGACTGTTACAATAAAAGCTATTACTTAAAGACAAAACATTTTTGAAAAGGGTTTAAGAGACCCAAGGGACCTAAACAAGGAAAGGGCCTTTTCTAAGTATTGGTCAGTCTGTTTAAACTACTGGACAAAAAGAATATGATTGTGTGAATTATTTCAAATATCAAATGTGTGTATAAAACATTCAAACATCCGTTGTAAACAAGCTTTACATTGAACATATGAACATTGAACATAAATAAAATGAAATAATTGTTTGGCCTTAATGCTTCCAGTGCCATGTGACTGGGGATGACAAAACAGAGCCAAAAAATAACCCCAAAAATAAAACAACAAGAAAATCCTAATACACAACTGACTCATAGCCTTTTTCAAACCTGCTCTTGTGCCCCCACCAGCAGTGCATTTCCTGTGATGAGACATTATGCAGGAAATCATATCGATATTTCATGGTTTGGCTCTCTCCCAGTGGCTCAAAGGCAAATATTGTGCACTAAGTGAATTCAATTATGTGACTTTCCACATATGGATGTTAGCAAAGCCTGCATTGCTTGTGGAAAGAGCGCTCAAAGAGAACGAGTGGTTACCATTGAAAATATTAATTTTTTTTATGAGTACCAGGCACACATTAAGATGCCACTAAGGGCTCTTTGTAGCGATGCTGTATAAGAACCACTTCAGGTTCCATAAAGAGTATTTAATTGGACAGTTCTTCAGAAAACTATTTGTAAATGACGTGCAAGTGAAACTTTAAAGGGTTTAAGACCAGCCTCTTATGTTCTAAATTAATATGAATTGATTTTTGCTTCTAGAACTTTATATCCAAGTGAAAAAAACATTTAAGAAATTGTATTTTAAGAATATGATTACAGTAGAAATTCCAGCATGAGCAATGTATGAGTACATTACCTGCTCCATCAACAGGGAGTAAGTTATTTTCCAATAAGATTCTTGATTCTAAATTCAGCAAAGTAGGACACAGAATTCTAACCACATATAGCCCTGCCCATTCCCACTAAAATTATAAGGAGATTATACATTCATATACTACACTGGCTACAATTATTTATTAGCTCATACAATCTGAAAACGTTACAAATGGAAATCAGAACATTGAATAACATGGAAGAAAAATATGATGGTCTAAATAGTACAACTGCTGATGCACCGACTTAACCTGAACATACTCTTTGTTTTAATTCAAGCAGTACATAGTCTAATTGCTGCCTGCTACTAAAGTTAAAACAACATGTATCTCTGTGAAGAACGCAGTACGGGAAAATACATAATACCATTATAATGCATAATAATACCAATACCATGGGTATGGGGGATGATTTTTCTGCAGGAAACCATTTCCCACATCCTACAGTATGTTAGCATCCAGCACCACTTGCACTTTAGTTGAGTATATTTGGTGAGCATTGACTAGGTGGACTTGACTTCTATATCGACTGCAATTGTAACCATGCATGTTATTCTACACATGTGTTTAAGAAAAGAAAGAAGCAGTGACTCTAAATGTTTGAAATGCAACTCCAAACCTTTGCTGCTGTAGTTTCTGTGAGTACATGCTATCTGTAAAGCTGAGCCTTGAATCTGAACTAGCTTCTCTAAACTACCCATAGACGAGAGTGTTCCTGCATTGCGTTGGCCTCCTTTCCAGGGTGTACCCTGCTTTGTGTCGGTTTTCAGCTGGGATTGGTTTCAGCTACCCCATTGCCTGAACTGGATAAGCAGTTTGGATAATAAATTAATGAATTATTCCTACCTTGCATCTATCATTGCTGTGCATTGGTGGCCTAGTGGTTAGGCCCTTGTGATTGGAAGGTAGCAGGTTCAAGTCCTGCCCTGAGCACCTTCAGCAAGGGACCGTCCGACTACACTGTTCCCTGGGTGCTGTTTTCTGTGATTTTTTTGGTGATTTCTTTAATACAGAGGTTTCATTGTGGGGCACATTGTGGATGATTGTGTTCACAATGACAAAACGTCACTTTCACTCTATTTTCAATTTTATTATTGGAGTTTACAGTTGAAGACTGTGATCCATCTTCTTCTCTACATCACTTGTTACCCCCATCCATCAACAGGCCAGGATCACTTTAAACACACCTTCCCTATTTATTCGTATACTGTTTTGCCATTTGTGACACTGGAGTTTGGCATCTCAAAACAAAATATTGTGGCACATTGTATTTAAATTAATTCAAATTAATACATGACTGGAGGTATATGAAATCTTTTGTTTATTTATACATTTATTTATTCATTTAGATATTTATGTATGTATTCTTTCATTCTGCCACTACTTATTTGGATTATTTACTTAGTTGTACATTAACTGACTGAACAATTTGTGCAAACAAACTAATAAAGGTATTTAATTAATATTCATCACCAATGGTTTGGTGGTAACTTTACTTTTTCTCAATTTTAGCTTCTTTTCTGTAGACCCCCCCCTTTACCCCCAATTAAGCCCCTTTCTCCTTCTTAGACCTGTGCTTATTTGATAGCCACCTACTGTGTGCTTTTTTCTGAATGCTGGAGCTCAAGGGGGTTTAATGTAATCCCACTCAGGCAACAGATGGACTGATAGCCTTGCTTCTGCTAATACAAACCATGTACCGTATACCTCAGGAGCTTTATTTACTCCAGAGCACTGGGCCCCCACACCTCTCCCTACAATTCAACACTTGGCAAGCGACACAACTTTTGTGGTCATGCACAGCTACATTATGGTATACAAACCTGTAGTTTAGTATAGCATGCACTATACACATTGTACTGTCCTTTAAACTATGCTAAACTATACTGTATTACACTACTACACTACACTACTATACTGTACTGCACTATAGCATAGCATAGCCCATGCTATACTGTATTATACTGTATTATACTATGCTATGCTAAACAGCAATTTATTAAACTATATTAAAGTATAACACTATACAACACTACATCATAATATACTACAATGTAGTGACTGTATGGTGGTTTCGGGGTTTGACAGACGGCAGTCATTTTCTCATTAACCATCACAGCGTGTGTATTTTGTAAACAGCAGTTACTCTGTTTCTACGGGAGCGCGTGCCGGTGGCTACACGTTGTAATGGGATTATTCCTGAGTGTCAGGCGCATGCGCAGCAATAGAAGAGTCACTCGCTTTATAAACATCGCTATTTAGGCTAAATGGACTGAACGTGCACAATAACCTTCCCCGGATTTTCTTACCGACTGCATCAGTGTTTTTTTTTTTTTTACCGTTATTTATTTATTTATTTATTTATTTATTTATTTATTTATTTATATTTGTATGTATTGGTCCTCGACCGTTGGACGTTGGAGCGGGTTCGCAGACAGGGGGCGCTCTCTCGCTCTCTCTCTCTCTCTCTCTCTCTCTCTCTCTCTCTCTCTCTCTCTGTCTCTCTCTCTCTCTCTCTCTCTCTCTCTC
>JBBIGC010000029.1:9967654-9978791 GCA_037576955.1 Lepidarchus adonis
CTATTCTATTCTATTCTATTCTATTCTATTCTATTCTATTCTATTCTATTCTATTCTATTCTACAACACATTATACCTACAGAAAGCATGGCGGTGGCAGCATCATCTTGTGGGGATGTTTTTCTGCCACAGGGCCTGAGGCTCTCGTTCGGGTGAAAGGAAAAATGGATGGGGCAAAATACAATGAATGTCCTTGTGTGGCCCAGTCAATGCCCAGATCCAAGTTCCACTGAAAATCTTTTTGCACCCACTGTACAGTGACACTGAGTAGGGTTAATGCAAAAATGTATTACAGGAGTCACCCAGCGGCTTGGCAGTTGGTTCTTCATTGGAATATTGTGGGGTTGCCACAGCCAGGAGTCCAATATAACACAACAGGCTTCACTCTCTTGGTATATACATGCAAATCTAGATTTAGGTATTTTGACAAAAAATAAAAATTGTGCAGTATTTCCACATGGAACAAAGATTTTGCTATCATTCAGTAAGACTTAAAAAAACACATAAAAATAGCAACAAAGTATGTATTTGTGGGCAAAGCACATATACAGTATATCATTTCCCTCCAGTTCCATTTATTAACAGGCAAAGAAGAGTGTGACACTAGCAAGGTCATATAGCAAGACGCTTAATAACCACTGTAACTAATTCTCACCCAAAACTCAGAAAAGGCACAGAGTGCACAGAGCGAATTGAATTTTAATTGATTTTTAAAAAAAGGGAAAATATCTAACAAGATTAATAGGATTACACAATGTGTGTAAGCACTTTTAGTGAATGTAACACACGTGAATGGTATATAATTTGTAAGCACTTCAATCATTCGATAGATTTGTTGCACAATAGACTTAAAATAGTGTGCCAGAGAAGATTGGATATTATGATCTGTGCAAGTCTATTACACTCTACCAGGTGCAAGGGTAATAAGACCTTCCTTATTCTCCTCCATATGTTGCTGTAGTTTGCTCCCCTGTCCAGCAGCTAAATGGATTTTGAAACTATGATGGGGACTGTGGGCATCTGCACTGTTTCTCAGAGGCTGTGAAGTGTCATTTGCAGCATAATATACCTCCCAGAGGTCATTTACCCCATAATCATCACAACTTGGCAACCTCAGTGGCTGCTGATTTATGATAAATTACAGAATAAATAAAGCTGTGAAAGGTAGGAGCATTTAAAAGCATAATTTATTGTATTAATTCCATGCTTATGTAAATTAATGATGTGTTTTCTCGTGTTTGGAAATACAATTCACCCTAAAGGTTAAAGTAATGTTCTAGTAGAAACAATAAATATAGTAAATACAAAGAAAGATTTCTATAATACATTGTGATTTTGTCTGACATAGGTCTGGGCTAGTTGATCAGTTGGGTTAAGGATGGAATTGAACAAATCCATTAATAGGTAGCTGAGTTTAAGAGTAAAAGAACATCTAACCATCTTCAAACCTTCACAATATTAAACCATTTGTTGAAAACAAGAAAAATTGTTACGTTTTACAGTTTACAGCTTAAATCTTTACTTTTATTTAGTTCAATTATATATTAATTTTTTTCTGTAACACATTCTAACACTTTCTAACAATGAAAAGTGTGAAAAAAACATTATAAATATTGCATCCAGACTAAAGAAATACTTCAGTAGGTTTGAAAAGCCTGCAAATGCAAGATGGCGTCGTTAATGACATTATATTGACATGAGGGTACTACAATTGTGCTGATATAAACCTACATAAACATGTAATAGGGTTTAATCCAATGAGTTTCAGTTGTCATAATGACTGCTTTTCCACGTTGCTGGTGCTTGTTGGAAAATCCTTTATAACTGTAAGTATAGGTTTATGTTACTTGTCATGAGAATTGTTTGGTCTGCTCTCCAGAAAATTAAAGAATTTAATTTATTACCAAATAGTTTGGAAATTTTAGAAGGCCTTATTGAAAAAATACTATTGGCCCCCTAAATATTATATAACATTCCTCTGAGGGCCCCCTATCAGTGCTGAACTCTCCAAATCAAGTTCATTCCTATTGATGTCTAAATATGTTAGTTAATACTTCAAGCATGTGTTCTGTCTTTATTTATGTAAGTAGTCTACAAGCTGTTATGAGTAGTATAGTGGTTTGACACTGCTGCCCACATCCCTTTTTTGGTAGATTTTTGTAGACCATCAATCTTTAAAAGTGTGTTTGGCAATAATAATGTGTGTATAATAATCTCTTTCCTTAGTTGAAATATATTTAAAATACTACCACGTGCATTCTGGCAGCACAATGTAGCCAGTGTTTTGGCAGTAATTAGCTCAGCTTGTGTGTAAGTGTTTGAGGCACCTGGCTTGGTGTTGAGAGATCCAGCTGATGTGGCACAGCTCTCATTAGTGGCTGGCATGGCCAGGCCCCATGGCATTATGACAGCTGTCTCAGGTTCAGTCTGATTAATGCCCTCACACACTGCCACCCTGCTGCCTGTGAGAGGAGTTGGAGGAGAGGCCACTCTGCACACCTCTGCAGAAAAAAACAGCCATCAAAGTTTACTCAGCTTTACTTTACTAGTAAGGTTCATTTGGACAAACGGTTACCACGGTACATTTCATAAATACACCTCACTTTATCAAAACAAGAGTTGGTTCAGGCCTCTCACTAGAGGTATGTGATATGGCAATAAAATATTACCCAAGACATTTGATCAATATTTAAGTTTAATAAGTTAACAGCCAAAAAAGAGCCAGCAGTAAAGCAAAGGAATGCAGTGATAAACTAATTTTGCTTTCATGTAATGATATATCCATAATACACCAAAAAAAGAATAACACAATTTATTGTAACACCATTGTTACAAGAATTAGAAATATACATACCTGTACATACCCATACCTGTAGCATATTCTCAACATACCTCCACACTGTGTACATTGTAATATTACCATATCTATAGTAGATCTGTAATATATCTATAAAGCACTTCTGGATGGATGCAAACTGCATTTCGTTGCCTTGTACCTGTGACATGTGCAATGACAATAACATTGAATTTCATTTCAATTTCATTTAATTTCAAATATCATAATATCATAGCAGATAGTTTTGCCTTTAATATGGCAATGATATTTAGCTGATGCATTGTTTTCTGTTTAAATGTACAGTTTTAAACACGTAAAACATTATTATATACATCATGCGTTGCGCAATATTACATTATTAACTCTATGACAGGAACTGTGGTCAGTCTCTGTAGCTGTGAAAAGTCGATTGTATTATAATACGTACTTCGCAACTTGTCAACCTTAGCGGTTAATAATTTGTAATTAATTATAGATATGCTTATGCTTATAGATTACTGTAGCATGCATATCAAAGACAAACATGTTAAAGAGGTTTTAAAGGAACTAAGGCATTCATTGTCTAGAAATAGTTTGAGGAAACTTGACAAGGTGTTTTGTAAGGCAGAAAGACAGAACGACACGAGCAAAAGAAAAAGAAATGATTGTTGGAAGGGAGATGAAAATAATGGTTCGGTTTTGTTTGTGACAGTGACAGCATGTCTATGCTTAAGAGTTACTAGTGAACACTAACTGTTAACCCTTAACAATTGTTACGTTGCTATTACAATAAAATATTACATTAATATAATTAATATTTCTGACTGCCCCAAGTGGTGAGCACAACCCGACTGAAAACATTCAGTGTATACCACATGTATGTCTACAAATAGAATCCGAAATACTTTAACATCAAATTCATTTTATCAAAAATGAAAAAAGACAAAAACCTTTGCTGAATGTAAATCAAACATAAATGTTCTAGAACTTTTTATATAACTGCAAAGTTAATTGCATAATTGCTTTTAAATAGACAACACAATAACTCTAGGCTATAGAGTCTTCAGCCAAAATCAGATCCTTTTGATTATACATCTCCATACCAGTGAAGTGCTTCTTAAACCTCTTCTTCACTGTCGTGCACTTTGCAAAAGGCAGGGGTCCACTTTAGATGGGTTTAAAAATGGCACGTATGATGATTGATTATTGGGCACCAGTCCAGGTCAGTGGACAGAGCAGTTCTGCCAACACTGTGCCTTCAGCCATTTCTCAGGCCATTCCCTGATTACCCCGAGCCCGAACCAAAGTGAAGCTGAAGAAAATTACCCTATAAACCCATTTTGTCCTGGGGATATTTTGCTCAATTACTATGCTGATTAGGGCAATTAGAATATGCCATCATTGCCAGGTTTAATCTCACGCTGAGCTGAAGCTAACAAACTAAAAAGCCATCTATTGTCTCTTAAAAAGCCAATGCAACACATCAAGGTTCGCTACACTTAGAAAAGCTTGTACTGCATTCTTTTTTTATTATCCAAAGTCTGTAAACCAATTTAGCTCTACAGAAACATCCAAATTGTGTTTTTTCTCTAGCAGGAGGTGCACTGGATCTAATCATCTGCCAGAGCAAGTGTCCACAGATCTGTTCTATGCTGAGAATGAAATCAAAGCACATTCTCTATTACCAGTCAATCACTGATCAATGCTTTCGTCATTCTGCTGACTGCACAGACACTGGATAAATCAATGATAGTAATCATTTCCAAGAAACATGCACTGCGGATGCTGAATACAGGAGATGCTGGCTGTGTACATTCACAGTATTTATAATTACTGCCCAAGAGCTACCGGCAATGAAAATTATTTTTTTATTGTACCACATTTGTTGAAATATAGAGTAGAGTAGATGAGGGTATTTTAAAATTGGCAGTTTAATTGTAAAGATTAATGATTAATTTTTATATAGATTGCAGTTGCAACCTAAGTTACTAAAGGTGACACTCTAAATATGACTCCACAGCAACAGCAGTCCAATCTTATATCACTATTCCCAGCCTGAGGTATTGAATACAATCCCTGATCTCAAATCCTCAAATGAAATGGGAATATCTTCTCCAGCATGACACAGCCTAATATTAACTCTATGGTTATATTATTATCCTCTTCTCAATGTCAAGTCTCAAAGACACATTTACACTGATCAGCCATAATATTAAAACCACCTGCCCAGCACTGTGTAGGCCCCCAGGCCAAAACAATCATGACCCATTAAAGAAAAAAACTCTGAAGGTGTGCCATCGCCAAGCTGCTAGAAGCAAATCTTTTAAATCCAATAAGCCTGCATGGATCTGACTAGTTCCAGGACCAGATCTATTACATCTCACAGATGCTCAATTGAATTTGGAATCTGGAGAATTTTGAGGCCAAACCCACCTTGAACTCTTTGCCATGGTCTTTAAAACATTTCTGACAAATGCTTACATTGTGACATGGAGCTGAAAGAAGATGACGGGGCTAAGATTTGGTCTACTAAACTATGTTTAGATGGGTATGACAAGCAGCATTCACACTGACGCCAAGGTTTCTCAGGATACCATACTGAAGCTTACAGAAGGTAAAGGTAAGTATTGAAGTATTGAACAACACAATAGAGGAGTGAAAAGAATGATCAGAAGTGTTGTCTAAGAGCCAATGACTATTTGTGGAGATCTCCAGAAAAGCATGAAAGAAGCAGGTACAATTGTTTCAAAGAAAACTATAAGTAATGCACTCAATCGACATGGAGTGTATTCAGGCTCACCAGGCAAAATGCCATTGCTGAAGAAAAAGCATTCTGAAACGCGTTTATAGTTTCCTGACTAACATTTAGACAAGCTTGTGAAATACTGGGAGAATACAATCTGGTCAGATGAGACCAAAATTGAACTCTTTGGATGCCATAATACACACTATATTTGGAGGTCAAAAGGCACTGCATATCACCCCTAAAACACCCAAAACAATGACGTTTGGAAGTGGGAACATCATGCTGTGGGGCGATTTTTCAGCATACAGCACTGTCACACTTCATATAATTGAAGGTAGGATGAATGGAAAAATGAGACATTAGTGCTAAAAATTTGTCGCCATCTACCAGAATGATAAAGATAAAACAAGGGTGAAAGTTTCTGCAAGACAATGATCCCAAACACACAGCCAGGGGAACTCTCAATAAAGCTACTAATGGCCCAGCCAATCATCTGACTTGAATCCTATAGAAAATCTCTGGAAAGAACTAAAGCTCAGAGTTCATAGAAGGGACCCACATGCATATAAGTTACACGTAACTAAATGTATGGACATCTATGGTTTGATTTCTTTGCGTGTTTGGATTGGATGGGTTGTTACCAATGTTTGATTTCATGCCAATAGCAGCTATAGAGATATATTTACTTATATTAAAAATTCAAAAATTGGTGATGTGTTCAATACTTATTTTACTTGCTGTATTTTCTTACCATTGCATCTTGGTACTATATCCCAAAAACAACAATATTAAATCTATATCGCACTTTTCAAAATCCCAACACCACTAACCCTAGGTCGCAAATCCCAGACAAAGCAAGCTTTCTATTATAGCCAACATTCACATTTTCAGCAGTTTTTGCTACAGTAGCTCTTCTGTGGAATTGGACCAAAAGAGAATCTGTACATATCAATGAGACTTTGGCACCCATGACCCCACTGACCCCAAGTTGTTCATCCTTGGATCACTTTTGGCATATAAGGAGACCCAACAAGATCTGCTGTTTTGGAGATGCTAAAAAAAACCAGCAGATTTGAGTTTTGTAAAAATTCCTCAGCTTCAAGAACTGACCCACACCTTGACATGTGGATAATAAGAACTATTATATGATCAATGTTATTCACGTCTTTCAGTGGTTTTAATGTTTTGGTTGATTGGTGTGTATCATGGGAGAGTACTGACGGTTAGAGGTGACTGCAGGTGGTTGACATAGTGAAAATACCATATTTGAGGTTGTCACTAACCCTGTCCATCCTCCTGTCGAAACACCCCCAAAGCATAATGTTTCCACCTCCATGATTGGCAATGAGGATGGTTTTCTTTTGGTCATAGTTGAGACTTGATTTTGGTCTCATCTGACCACATAACCTTCTCCCAAGCACTCTCTGAATCATCCAATTGTTCATTGGCAAACTTCAGACCATCTTCACATGTGACTTCTTGATCAGGGTGACCAAAACAGCAAGTCCTGAACTGAGTCTAGTCGCTGTCCAAGGTGCTGAACTTGTTCTAGACTTTGGAATGCCTTCACTGAGCAGCCAAATTGGAGTGCTGTTTTTGGTTAATGGACTAATTAAAATGTCTTTAATTGGTAATAACAAACTTGTGTGGTCTGCCAGTGCATAACCCTAACCACCTTAAGTCAGAGTTCTCCAGCAAGTCTGTGTTATACTGTACAAAGGTTCTCATAGTACTAAAATAACTCAAATAATACAATATATTACACTAGTAGTACTACTAGTACACTATAATCCCAGGTATACCTATTGATCAATGACTAAAATGCTAGTATAACTTGTAATGGTGTTAGGCCAGTTGCTGAGGTAACCTGCAATACACTTCTTTTCTGTGTCATCTTTTGCATTTCTACATCTGACAAACTCTCATGAAACTTTGACAGTGCCAATGATTTTCCTTACACCAGTGCCAGGCATACCAGCTTTGCCTTGCAAATCACAATGCAGTCAGACCACCACCATTTAAAAATGACTACTTAGCCAGAATTGCTGGGGAGATTTCACATAAAACCACATTAAGAAGTAAATTAATTAGAAATAAAATGTTGGTTTGAGCTTCATGTGCCAACCACCTTAAGTGAACCCTGATACTTTAAACATACTGTTGTGTTTGAAGACACAGGTTCTACAGAAGGGTATGAATGGTTTTGGGCTTGGATTAGTAACATCATTGTGTTGTTCCACACAGTGGAAAACACCTTAAGGTTGGACTCTGTTGACATTAGTGTTTAAGCAGATTTATTGCTTGATAAACCACATTTTTGCAATGATGTCTGCACACTGTAAAATGACAAATCTGAGAAAAACTAAATATTACAATATTCTTTGTGCATTGTGATAAAGTCTGTGAGTAACATTATATCATTTCCCACCTGAATGCATAACATTTACCACCTGCCTGATATTAGAAACAGAATAATTTCTATTATATCTTAGAATTTAAATTTTAATCTAAACCCAAGTTGCAGCACAGATATTGCACAGAGCTTGAACTGAGGATCTCAGGTCTTCAAGATGCAGCCAACAGTCAACACATATCAATGCTTGATGGATCAAATGTCTCAGAACAAAAGCTCTAGGATCGACTGTCTGTTGTCTGTATAATCATATTCAGTAGGGAAGCACATGAAAGACAAAACTAGTTCTTATATTAGCATTCCTACTTTAAAACATTTGATACAATCCCTGAAGAAAACCTAGAAATTACAACAACAACTTTCTTAATGGGACACAGCCAGAAAACTCTTATAACATCTTGCCATATCTACATATAAGATTAGTGCTGGGTGGCATTAATTTTATTCTATAATTACTTAGTACTTGTGCTTCATGCAAAAACTCTTACAAATGTGATGCAGCTTGTTTAGTTCTACCGTGCGACTTGTAAAAAAAAAGTGGTTAAGTCAGTAAAGTGGTTCAGTCAGTAAAGTGGTTCAGTCAGTAAAGCCAATGCTAAGGCTCCTGAGTGGCACAACTGCAAAGCTTTGGCTCTATCACCAGGAGGTCTCGGGTTCAACCTATTGACAGAGAAATCTTAGGCTAGACGTCCAAAAGAGCACAAAGGACCTTGTTTCACTTGGTAGATAGGACGGCCCATCCGCTCACACTTCACTCTGGTTAGAATAGGCATCTGTTAGCTGATGTAACAGAGCTGGTAGATTGCAATCACCTCTAAATGCATTAAAATGGCCAGTGAAGCTGTAGTACTCTTTCACATGACTCGTAAGGAGCATGTTGTTGGAGGTATCATGTGGGGAGTTTCAGCTAGTAAAAGAAATTGGAGATAACTACACCAGGGAAACATTCAGAGGGAAAAAAGCAGCCAAATAATATTAATGTTGATATATATACACAACCTCTGATGCAGTATTAGTACAGTACTGTAGAGCAGGAAGTAGTGCTGTATATGGAGATCACAATGTGGAGGAAAAGGCCAGAAACAAACACACACAGTGAGAGAATGAGAAGAACATTAGAAAAGAACTTGACAATAGATTCAGCACAATACAGACTTCAGCTCCATCCAGCTGTTTTGGGATGAACTGGACAGAATGGGGTAAAAGTAAAGCTGCTAAACGTATGGCACCTCTAGGAATTATTTGCATTTACCTTTAGGGCATCATTTCATTTCTATGCTTCACTTCCTTTATTTTTGAAATATGTGAAAAATTTTAACATTTCCATCAAATGAGTTGTATTAATGTATTATCGGCTTAAATTACCAGTAAACACTTGAAAAAATGAGTGTGTGTGTGTGTGTGTACTGTTATATTGTGTATAAATACACACAAAATTATGCTAATCTGATCACTGCACCATTAGCAGGGATGACCAAACTCTTCTTTTAACCAAACAGAAATCAGTCTTTAAAAAACACGATTTAATACATTCATGACATATCATCCAGCAACACATGCTAAATGACAATTTATAACATTCACCATGTTCTGTGCATTATACCCTGTGACATTGTACAGTGCATGGCAGTGACTTTAATGAAGGCTGTCCTGCAGTGTCCTAGTGGATGTACATTAGATAAAACATGTGATGCAGTGAATGAGTAAGAAAGGGTGGTGCAATGCCAGGGCACAAGCTGACGCATGCTGTGAGGCAAAGGCAACACATATGCCACAGAAAACTAACACACACACACATATGCAAGAAAGAAGCTAGTGAACCTGATAGATTTGCTAGAGAATTTGTGATCATTAACAACCTGCTAACTAAATCATATTGGTTGAAGTACAAGCATAAAAAGTTCACAATATATTACTCATTTAATGCTGCAGATAACCATTAACCTTTCTACTTAAGCTTATAAAAATTAGACACATTAGAAACATTTTTGAAATATATTCTTAGATAAGAACCCTGAATATTTTGTATTTGCTCATTTAGAAAAAGTCAGTTGCATTGCAATATCCAAACAACAGTAACTCAGGTTAGATCACTGCTTGTCAATGGAAGGGCAGTGTTCTGCTGTGTGTGTGTGTGTGTGTGTGTGTGTGTGTGTGTGTTACTGAAGTGGATGAGTTGAAGTAAATGTGAATAGAGGACAGAGACATTACTCTCTAGAATACTAAATCTTTCTCCTGTGTTTTGTAAATGGGAATGACACACCACTTGAGAAAAGCAGTGTTTCTGTGATGTTTTGTTTTACGGTTGAATTTTCATTTGCCAGAGAAAAATGTTGCAGGCCTGATTTTTGGCAGATGCATGAGGGATGAAGGAGCTACCGGCCATACATGCTGTTGATTTTAATGTTGTTTAATGAGACTTTCACAGCACACATGCACCCTAGTAGAATACCATTTAAGAGTAGATATATGAGGCTACAGAACATTAAGTAGCACATTAAGCAGAAATATGAGTCTATATTAAACATGTTGTAAGACTAAATGGAAAATAAATTAGCAGATTAGTCAAACGCTATGTTCAGGGAATCATTTTTGTGTCATGTATATGCTGGATATGTTGTTTTTGTAGTTAGTGTTGATGATTTTAAGTTTACAGAAGTAATCAGTTAGCAAGATTAGCCTGCCTTTGACTTATTTATATTTTTTGTATTTTTTAATGTTAAACCCTGACCTGTCACTTGTCATTACTACCAAATGGTGTGCTCTCCTCAATCAATCGATAGGCCCTTTGTACATTAATGCACTTCTGTCTGTCTGCATTCAGCTGTTTTTATTCAAAATGTTCATTTATTTTTAATATACTCATATTTATTTTAAAATGAAAAGATATTGTTTATGATTGTGTTTATTGGTTCAATATTGGTTCAATAATCATTTAAGTTAGTTTTGTTAAACCTTGTCTCTGAAATTCCATAGATATTTGTTTTTAAAACACATCTTGCAAATTCTTTACATAGTTCTATATATATATATATATAATAAAAATAATAATAATAATAATAATAATAATAATAATAATAACAACAACAACAACAATAATAATAATAACAATAATAATAATAACAATAATAATAATAATAATAATAATAATAATAATAATAAT
>JBBIGC010000029.1:9991968-10008349 GCA_037576955.1 Lepidarchus adonis
CATATTGGAATATATTTGTTAGGTTTTCAGTAGGTTTAATTTGGTTCACTTGACTATATGCGGTCATTTATATTTTTCGATTTTTCAATGAACGTTCGATCAGTCCGGCCCTCGGCTTTTAGCTACATTTTTTATTTGTCCCTCCGTCCATTTGACTTTGACACCCCTGCTATAGAGGTTGTAGGTTTTATTCCATTGTTTTTTTGATGCATTTGGTCTGGTGCATCAGGTCAATAGGTTCTTCGAGTGCAGAAATAGAAATTATGATTTAATCAACCATTGAGTTCCAATTTTTATGGTGGCAATAAATGCTCTAACTTATGTCAAAGCCAAAGGAAGAATTTAAAGAAGCAAAGAACAACTGACACTACATGGAGGATAATATATTTCAAAACACAAGCTGTGTCTGGCATTCTAACAGACATATCCTTAAACAGTGTTATGAATCACTGTCAGATTAATGTCAGATTTATTATTTTCTCTAGAAGTTGACATTACCACCCACTTTTAGAACACCTATTGTAAGGTTTTTATGCAAACTGAAGTAATATCCTGATTTACTGCATAAAACAGATACACTTCTTGAAATGTTATTCACCAAACATGATTAGAAATTACATTTAACAATATTTTCTTTGAAACTATGGTTTATATATGAGTGAGCTGTTTATGAATATGAAAACTGTCACAATTACTTTATTATAATGATTATATTATATAATTATAATGATTTTCTTTATTTACTGGCTGATTGTGATTACTCTTTATAATGTGTTTTCTCTTTTTAAGGTGGTCTACAAGAGGGCGGACATGGCCATTGGTTCTCTTACTATAAACGAAGAGCGTTCTGAGATCATTGACTTCTCTGTGCCATTTGTGGAGACAGGGATCAGTGTGATGGTGGCCAGAAGCAATGGGACTGTCTCTCCCTCTGCCTTTTTGGGTATAAGCCTTTATTACTGCTCTATACAAAGGTTGCTAGGTTATTAAATGGCAGTCTTCTAGGCACATGTTAAGCTTGGCCTTGCATGTAATGGTAAGTTTTACTTATTTATTATAGAATCAGTCAGAAGTATGAATCAATCAACTTTGTCAAATGTGCAAAAAAAAAAAAACAACCTATACACATGTAAACGTGTTAGGGTAGTTGGAAGTAAGCACAGGCTGAAGTTACAAAAATATACTGGATTTTAATGATGACTAAACACTGGAACTGAAACATGAACTGAAACATAAACAAAAAACATAGCATACAGGGAAACGCACCAACAGATGTACATACTGTATAGTCAAACACAATAACCGACAACAAAGGACTGAGACAAAGGAGTAAATATACACAGGCACAACGAGGGACACCTGGTGAAGGGCAGGGACCGAAACAAGACGAAAACATGTGACAGGACAAAAACACGTGACAAGACAGGGATGGCAGGGAAACCATGACAACATGGACCATTGTCAAATGTGTTTTGTCAAAGAATTGAAAGAATATTGGCTAAATATTCCCAAAATCTTAACCTAATGAAAAACTTTCATTTTATGACTGTGAAAGATTATATTGTTAAGATACAGTAAATTAGGTATAGTTCACGGTTCAGCATTGTTTACAGTTAGAACTATGCTAAAGTATATTTAGCGAAAGAACATTTCACAAAAAAATACAGTTTCAACATGCCAGAGTTTTAAAACAGTTGCAGTTGCCAGCTTCATACATGTGCGCTAGGGTTGAGATTTGCAGGGTATCTCATGATATGATACGATACGATACGATATGATATGATACGATATCATATGATATTATACACAATACATGGCCCACGTATTTGCTCCTGTCTGATCTAAATTATTGGTGGGACGTGCAATACTGCACACTTGGAGTCTATCCACCTTTTTAAAGAAGCGATCCAGCGATGTGCTTTAATCATGTTGATGGTTCACTTGTAGCATCATCCATCGCTATTAAAGTGCAGGAAAGAGATGCGCAGAGATGCGGCCGTCACAAAATAATCCACTGTCTGTTCCGTCAATGTTCTAAAAGCCAAAGTCAGACTTTAGATTTAAATGTGGCTGTGGCGTTCTGTCTGCTAGCTATGTTTTAGGAAGTACTTCTTCAGCTTTCACCAAAGTCTCCTGCATTCAGTCGAGCAGTGCAGAGCAGAGGTGTAGTTATGCCATTGAATCAAATTGGCGGCAAACGTTTATTCATTTAAATTTAAATTTTGCTGTCATCGTATCGATCATCATATCGTGTGAGCAAGGACAATGATATATCACTCCATCAATATTTTGTCACACCCCTAATGTGTGCGCGCACACACACACACACACACACACTCACAAAAAAGTCTAAAGACATGACCAACTTTACTGCAAATCAGTGCCTTTGTTACTTTCAATGTTAAAACTAGAGCCAAACAAAATAACTGGTAGGGCTTAATTTTCTTTTGTCTAAATGTTTTTTATTATTATTTAGATTTTTTTGATTGATGATTTGCAGAGTTGGGGAAGTTTTTAGTGTGCATTGTGTAGCTAACTTGCATTAATTTTATTTAATATACATAAAGTCACTTTTTTTCTAATTTGCTCTTGTACTTCATGAGCATAACTTAATTTGAAACAGGTTATTTTGACTAATACCATTTAAAGTGATACAAATAAATTGGTATTCATACCAAGAAGCTCACTTATTCATACAACATAGAACTGTATTAAATTAATTTATATTGCAACAATTTACCAGCCCAATTTTCAATCCACTCAATCCAAATTGTTCACAAACAATAGGTGTGATAACCACATCTTATTCTTCCATTTATAACAGAGATATATAGGTTGTTTGTATAAAAATATTAAACCTTGGTTATGTATTTTTTATTATTTCGCATTAAGCTAAATGTGATTCACATTTACAGTGAATCATGACTGATTCTTTATAAATAATTACCATTACTACAGGTGTTTATTGATAAATAACAGTGTGAACTTCCAGTTGGAGCAAACAAAATAAATATTATTTAAAGATATTTAAAAGATTTGACATGTTATAAGCTACAGTATCTCACTCGGTTGAAAGTGGTTGAATGTGAATGGTCAGTAACCTATATATGACCTGGTAACAGTAACTGTGAAAGTATGCACCACAGAGGTCAGTCAGAGTTCCTCAGCTGGAGCTCCTCGTATCATGTCATGGACTGTATAGCCTAAACTGTATCCAATCATGAGATCCGGTTTATGTTCTTCCTCTTCCAGAGCCCTACAGTCCTGCTGTGTGGGTGATGATGTTTGTGATGTGTCTGACCGTGGTGGCAGTGACCGTGTTTGTGTTTGAGTACTTCAGCCCTGTAGGGTACAACCGCAGCCTGGTCACTGCCAAAGGTGAGTGCTCACCACACTTGATATCGCTCCAGAAATGGAACAGCCTTCAAGAAGGTCGGGCCTAAAGGAGTATTATCAATCTGAAATGACTGGCCTGATAAAACACTGACTTAATGCTTTTAGGTCTCCCTCTAAATAATGGTTTAACTCTAACTTCTAATTAATTAATTAAAAAAAACTTTTGGATGAACATTTCTACCATTTTTAGCTTCACAGAACAAAACCTTTTATCAGTAATTACACAGATAACCACTCAGGAGGAAATGAGTAGCCAGAGCTAATTTCAACTTTTAACATACAGACCCTGATCTGTATCCTTCACATGGTGAAATTCTTTCCCTAAAACTAAACAAGAAATGTGACATTTGATTACATGCAACCTTTAGTATTTAATTGCTTTGATAAAACTATTTGGTCAAATAAACAAAGGAACCCTAACTTTATCTATTAACTATTAATACTGGAAACTGCTCAGAAATTCTTAATACTACTTTTGTTTTTTAATCACTTTATACAGTGCAGTGAATGTATGTGCATTATATTGTCTAACAGTAAAAATGGTGAACAACCACAAAAAAAAAATACAAAAAGAAAAAGTAGTAGCCTTCTGGGTTACAGCAAGAACCATAAATATGAATTGAGATATATACAATGTGATTGTGGAATTAATTAAATCACAAAAACAATGTAATTAATAACAACATCTACATTTATTTAAAGTTTCTTTTTTATTTCAAATGTTTTGAGCTTTGATTAATAACACAATCTTTAAACAATTCAAAGGCTGGAAATTTACTATTTCCATAAAATATATATATTCATAAAAAATAAGCTATATAATGTCTGGCATTATGCAACTAACATTCCCAAATATACTTACCCTAGAATATCTAATTGCATTCTCAATCTCTGAAATAAAGTAACATACAATTCTATTTTCTCAAGGCTGACAATTACTTAACTGTACCACCTGCTCTACTAACTGCTCAGTAAATTTCACTTAACATGCATGTCAGTTAACGTACATGTTTTGAGTGCATTTGCATTGTGTGTTAATTACAATATTCTTGCAGAAAATAATTAAAAACATGTAATGGAAATGATAATGGTTTTAAATATGGAAATCCATCTGAAACATTACATGTGTAATCTTTATTTAAGATCCTGGAGGACCAACCTTCACCATCGGGAAGTCAGTGTGGCTATTGTGGGGGATTGTCTTCAACAATTCAGTCCCCATTGAGAACCCCAAGGGAACCACCAGTAAGATTATGGTACTGGTGTGGGCATTCTTTGCTGTCATTTTCCTGGCCAGCTACACAGCCAACCTGGCTGCCTTCATGATTCAAGAGCAATACATTGACACCGTTTCTGGACTGAGTGACAAAAAGGTAAGTGTTTCTTTTTCTTTGAACAGTTTCAGTTTCTGGATCAGTTTCAGTATATACAGTGAAGAAGGGTATTATAATTATTGATACATCATATTCAAGACATCAGCAGACTGCCACAAGCATCCGAATTGGAAATCAAATATTAATGCTTGTGAATAAATCATGGATAACATGCTGCAAAGTGAATGGGGGAGTATAGCTAACAATAAAAACAATTATTTGAAAGCAATAAAAAGACTGAAACACTTAATTTGATTAAAATGTACATAATTTATATTATATAAACTAGTGATCCACAATAATGGACAAACAATTATAGTGTAGCTAATTATATATATTTTAAAACACATTGTCATGCATCATTTGTTGGATCACGTGAAATTGATTGATCAATGAAAACTCAACAGTCATAGCACAAGTAATTAGCATATTTTATATTGGCATATTAGCCATGAATATTGCAATAATTACTACAATATATTGTGCAGCTGTAACTAAATCCTCTAGGCCAGTCAGGACAAAAAAATCACAACTTCTACTTGCTTTGCCCTTGGTATGTCAGATTTAAGAGATTTAAAAAACTGCCAAAAAAATCAGTTCTGCCAATCCTTCATTGCCACAAACTCATTACAGATTCTCCCTGCATTCTCTATTGAATTGCACTCCCTTCAGCCCAGACAGAGAGGAGAGTGTCTCAGTGAAATAATATTTGGTACAGAAGGGTGATTACAGTTATTAAATGTGTTTACATACGACATACATTCACATACGACAGAACCCACATACTGTATCCTTGGCAAGTTTAATAGCCTCAATCTTCATTTTTATTAAAATGACTTAAATTCAAGCACCGACTTAACAATGAATGAATACATTCTCATACTGCACCCATGTCCAGTTCTACAATAATGTAAATGCGTAGCAGTACAGATGAAATTATTATCTGTACAAGTACATCGTCTGAATATTAAAAACGCTCCCTGAGTGTTTCATGCTTTGTAGTTCAATCGAAGTAGTAAAATGGCTTGAGCCTCTATAACCGAAACCACTGTGCTCTTTGATATCACTGAAGTCATCCCCAGGGGATCAATATGATCAACTGAAGCTGCTAGAATTAATTTGGGTATATTTAGGCCAGGGGGAGGCCTGGGGGCACAACGTTAAAAACAAACAGCTCAAGGGCAACCCATAGCCTTAAGGCAGAGACAGTGCTGAGAGACCCAAATTTAATATTTCAAATAACTGGGTTATCTTTCAGCAGCTGAAAATATTTATTGTAACATCAAATGAATCATACTGTTGGCATAAAGGCAGCTAAGGGCTATATGTGTTTGTTAATTGAGTAAAATTCCTTTTGATGTTCTACCACCATTATGTGTTGTTATACACTCCAGCAGTTATTTTAATTAGCAGAGATCAACCATAGCATATGGTAAATTAAACATAAACTGCCCTTACATTTAATATAACAACAACATTTGTGTATAACAACTTTCATCCAAGAAATGCAAGCCCAAGCGCTTTCAATGACATGCACCATCAGCTTGCTTCAACAGAAATGCATTATCGTTCATTATGACCAGCAGCTCTTTGTTTCTCTTTTAAGATTTTAACTGAACATAGTCTAGACTACTGAAGTTATGACCTAATTTAAATGGCACCAAGTAGCATAGAGTCACATTTATAATTCTCTTCACGTAGCCATTGCAAATTTAGTCCCAAAATGAATGAACAAACAAATCCAACCAACCAACCAAGCAAACAACCAACCAAACAAACAAACAACCAACCAACCATCCAAACAAACAACCAACCAAACAAACAACCAACCAACCAACCAACTGAACAACCAAGCAAACAACCAAACAACCAACCAACCAAACAAACAACAAACCAACCAACCAACTAAATAACCAAACAATCAACCAACCAACCAACCAACCAACCAAACAAACAAACAAACAAACAACCAACCAAACAAACAAACAACCAAACAACCAACCATCCAACCAACCAAACAAACAAACAAACAAACAAACAACAAACAACCAAACAAACAAGCAAACAAACAACCAAGGAAACAACCAAACAACCAACAAACCAACCAAACAACCAACCACGCATTCAAACGCATCTTAAACCATTCACATTGGTGTTTAATTTGTTTGTTTGTTTGTTTGTTTGTTTGTTTTTAATTTGTTTAAGAACCTCCAATGAAATCCCCAAACACGTCAAATACAATTACAAGAGACGTGTAACTTGAGTACACTGCTTTACTGTTAGTACATTCATTTAAATGTGTGTATTTGTCTAGTGTTTCAATTAGGAAAGGACCTGTGTAATCAACAGTGTAAAGTCTGTGAAGTTTCTGTAATCTCACTTGCCAGGTGTTCTATTTTTACCTGTGAATCTTTAGGTTTTGTGGTTTAACATGGCCAAATGGGGAAAGGTGGCTCAAAACTTCAAAATGAAACAAGACTACAATTACAAAGCATAATTAAATACATTTCATGTCTTTTCCAGAAAGCATTAGGTCTTTTCTGAAAGCCTGAAGTTCCCTTCTAAACTGACAAATGGAACAATAATATAAAATTATTTCCTTTTTTCATTTAAGTAATTTTATTTAAGAAAATGGTTGCATTCTGTGAGTCCTTATTGACAGTTTTCAGATCATTTCACTTGCCAAGATATAATTTTTTTGCAGAGTACTCCACAATAACAAGCAAGCTTACCTACATCATAGCAGCTTCCACTGCTTCGGGTTGAGGTAGTATTTTGGTGGGAACATTGATCTGATTTGACTAATGCTATTTTAATGAACAAGGAGAGAACTATGTACAAGCAAATTAGAAAAAAATTTAAATGGAGAGGAAGAGAGGGGAAAGTAATATTGAAATGTCTTGGAGCACTTGGCCTTGCAGCAGAGCTAATTTCGGTTCATTGTATGTCCTAATCAGCTATTTGAATGTTGGAATTAACAAGGAAGGAAATTATTGAGAGCGTAACCTTAGCTGACCAGTTAATTTACTGAGTAGCACTTGGGGGCAGAGAAACTAAAGATTTGATGACCAACTATCTCAAGCCTGATCTCTATATTGTTTTTTTTCCACTTCTGCTGCTGTAAGGATTAAGCTTGGTTAAATTCTCACAACTGGTTGGATTTAGCTTTGCAGTTCACATACGAAGTCTTATAGATATGGAATCCTGAGAATCCCTGGATGAAAGAACAGAGACAAAGAGTAAATTTAAAGTAAATCCACAAGCACAGTCCAGCTTAGAGTGAAAAATCAATCTTGTTCCAGCAGCTCAGCTTTCTCAGCCAAAGCCACTATCACATTTGGGGCTAAAATCAACTTAGCCTTTAACGTAACCCCAGGTTTGTTTATCTAATGTGTTAATTATGTGATGTGTCTTCTGTGTTTCAGTTCCAGAAGCCACAGGAGCAGTATCCCCCATTTCGGTTTGGTACAGTGCCTAATGGCAGCACAGAGCGAAATATTAGGAGCAACTACCCCGAGATGCATTCACACATGGTCAAATATAACCAGAAGGGTGTGGAGGATGCCCTTAACAGCCTTAAAACTGGGTATATTTTCACTGTCCTATTGTGCTGGACATATCTGATGGATGCTGTTTACATTGTACAATTTCTGAATCATTTCTATTCCTTCTAAACAGCAAGCTTGATGCATTCATCTATGACGCGGCAGTGCTGAACTACATGGCTGGTAAAGATGAAGGTTGTAAGCTGGTGACCATTGGCAGTGGCAAGGTCTTCGCAACTACGGGCTATGGGATTGCCTTACAGAAGGGGTCACGCTGGAAACGCCCCATAGACCTTGCTCTCCTTCAGTTCCTAGCAGATGGTAACCTCATATAATTCCCTAAACAGTGTTGCATCAAACCTGATCATTATTGATTTTCAAAATAATCAAAATCAAAGTAGACTGATGACAAAGTATATCACTTAAAGCAGCTTCATTCTGTGGAAAAAAACAACAAATCTATATGCATAACAAATGTGGAACCCAAGCCAAGAAAATGCCATGAAAACAAAACGAACATAGAAGAAGAAGCACCGTTTATCATTTCTCTCTCACACACACTCAGTATTTCCTGACAGGGATGTATTTGTGTTCCAGGCGACACTCAGAAGCTGCAGACGGTGTGGCTGACTGGGATTTGCCGCAATGAGAAGAAAGAAGTGATGAGCTCCAAGCTGGACATTGACAACATGGCAGGAGTGTTCTACATGCTGCTAGTGGCCATGGGCCTCAGTCTGCTGGTGTTTGCTTGGGAGCACCTGCTCTATTGGAAGTTACGCCACTCTGTTCGCAAGTCTGAACGCCTGGACTTCTTACTGGCAATCAGCAGAGTGAGTACTTTCAAGAAATGAGTTTAAACTTCTATGCTCCATTTTCCTAGATCAAAAGAAAGAAAGCTTCATTTACGCTTAGTTTAAATTCAGCCAAACAATCCACTAAGACACCGTCATCTACACAGAAAGAATAAATAACTTGCATTGTTTCCGTTTTATTTATTATCCGAGTCTGAACATTCTTTTATTTTGAAAAAATGACTGAAGTCTCTCCGTTACTTCCGTCTATGACTCACTCGACCAGAGACCAGAGAGCGTGGGCAGAGAGGAGGAAGTTACTTTCAATGTTTTTGACGCATTCAGTAGGACGCTGCTAATAAAGTTACATAATTACACATTGGATTCACATTTATTATTATATTTACAAAATACCACAGTTTTTGTATTGGTCGTATCACTTTATTTTGTTGTTGGTAAGGCTGGTCCGTAAAAATATTATCTGACATTAAACTGGTCCGTGGTGCAAAAGAGGTTGGGGATCGCTGATCTACACTATTCCAAGTTGTTTTCCACATCTCTAAAAACACAAAAGATAAATATGCATTATTATAGCTGCATATGATGGGCTTTAGACCTTTACACTGAATAGTTTAGGGGGAAAAAAGTTGTTTTTCCTATTTTATAAATGCAGCATTAATCGCTGCTTTAAGAAAGCATCATTTACACTTTACTGACAAAGATGATTAGATGCAGCAAACCAACATGTGTTTAAATTTTTAAATAAAATATATATGGCAGAATGAAACAGCACTCATGGTAAACTTCATTGTTTCAGATGCTGTTTTAGAGCAAATAGTAGTTCGCAGTATGTCATTTTCCTATGATGGTTCCCCAGTCTAAATCTACAATTAATTTGTAGAATGAGCAGACAAAATGATCAAAGTGAATAAATGACCATAGTAGACACCATTTTCTAAAGACTTGAGGCAGAAATAAAAGTGATACATATTTAATGCTACCTTTGAAGTCATGGACACTCTCCTACATGTTCCATATCGGGTCATTTTTCCTTCTTGCTTCTCTGCAGGGCATTTACAGCTGCTTCAATGGCGTAGAGGATACAGATCGCAATGGAAACATACAGAGCCCTGACGTCACCACAAATTACACCCAGGCCAACATGCTGAAGATGCTCAAGACAGCCAAAGACATTGTATCCTCTGCCAGAGTGGAGAACTCTTTGGACAATGCCACTAAGACCATTGAGAACTGGAGTCGTCGAGGTCCAGATGCTGCAAAACCTTGTCTTCCCACCCGCTTGATAAGCACTGATGCTACTCATGGCAGATTGCCATACATTCCTGGTGTCACAGACAACCATGCACCCTATCCCCAAAGGGCACTGACTCCCACTTTCCCCTTGCATTATGGCGACAGTGCCACTCAGCCTTTGCTTGAGAAGCCTCGGGTTGTCACAAGACCTACCCCTCTACGATACACTCTACCTGCACGGACCAGTCACCATCATATATACGAACGGACACTTCCTATTTCTAGTCTAAGCAGTCCCCATATCGCGATGAGGGACCCACCACCTCCAACAGCTCCAAAACCCCACCACAGTGGCAGGCTGTACATGGACAACCAGGCCTGTCAGCACACAACCTCCCCCTTCCTGCCTTACCGTGAGTTCCATGTGCCAGACATCTACGTGGAACACCAGGAACCTTCAGAGAGCCGGAAGCTGTATACCGAAGGTCTGGGTCGCAAGAAGAGGTCCCATAGCTACGTGGCTCCCTCACCAGAAACTCGTCGCAGGAATGACTATGAGGAACCGACATCTTGTCTGGCTGAACTCAGAGCCAATCATCTCTTGGATAACCATACACATACCACACCATGCATGGGAAGCCACTACCAGAGGCCAAGTGCTAGCTGCAATTCCTGCATGAAACCATACTTGGAGCCAGAAATGGATGATGTTCCTCTGCTGGGGAAGGAGAAGCTGAACCGTCGTGCCTCTTTCCTCAGGGCCACATGGGGTGGCGACAGGATTCGGCACATTGACGAAAAACCTTCCACGTCTGCCTCCTCTTCAAGTCGCGTCAACATGCCTGACTTGTTCCCTCATGTAGTTATAGCTAATCCCAAGCCCTCAAAGATGTATACTAGTGCTGGTAACAACCTTTGCTACAACATGGCAGTTGAGCCAGCTTATCTGGACCCAGCCCATATGGGCTCCTACCCATACAAGCCCCAGAAGCTGAAGTACTCTCAGTCTACCCGCCTTCCCTCATACCGAGAGGCAATTCTGCAGAATGCCGCAGCTCTACGCCGGTCTTCTTCCACAGTAGTGCACAGACATTACTCCACCTACCTGAACTCATATACTGACCTTCCAGTATATGTGGGTCCACTGGCGCAAGGACCTGCACACTACTATGATCACTCCAAAGACATGTGCCATCTATTACCTTGCGTCAACCACTGCCCAGATGATGCCGCCCTGCTCCCTCGGTTAGGTAGCAGACCTGTAATGTACCAAAACACTGCTTTTGGAGGCTATGAGGGTGCTGGACGCTCACGTGATGAACCACCACTGCAGCCATTGCACACTTTACCAGCTTCCTCCGGGAACAGGGACCGCAGGCAGGTTTTGGTGGCGCGAAGGGTGAATAGTCCCTATGTGCCAAAGCCCTGGGGCAGAGTGTCTAGTCTGGAATCTGAGGTCTGAAGCTCTTTTAATGGGTGTCTTGAGACTCTCCCTATGAACTTAGAGGGAGAAATGCCTGGAACAGCCAAACAGCCTTTGAATCTTGCAAAAATCTAAGCTGTGCTGAAGGTGGACTAGAAGGGATATTCTCAGTGCAATAATATTAGGGATGTTAGGGCAGCAGTGATGTTAGAGAGGGCATGACTATGCCATTACTGCTGGGACATCAGTATACTTTAAAAGCTAAAGAATTAAACACAGTATTGGATCATTCTTAGCATATAAACATTGAGCTTATGAATTATTTAAACACGTTTTCAGATGTGATTACTGTCACTCTCTGCAGACATGGAGCAGGTTGCAAGGCAGCTTAAAACAACAAGGTTTCGATTTATGTTCACGTAGCTTTCGTTATTGGCCAATCTAGCATTCTGCAATTTTGCAGTGAGAACTGCGAAGCACTGCAGGATTTTATAAAACCAGTCACTCAAAAAGGTCTTCCAAATTTTTTTAAGTCCAAGGTTTTGAGAGAGCCGTCTGTTTGAGGCTTTTTACTTGCTCCACTGATGTATTATGGATTTTAAGACTGCTGAACCTCAACTTGATTCTGTCGTCTGTATTTCCACCAATATTTCACTGTTTAATAAACAAACCGGTGGCTTCAAGAGCCTTTTGGAATGGGCTCGGTTGTGATTTCTGTCTAAAAAACCTTTACCGAATGCTGAACTGAAGACTCATGCACAGAGATATCCTAGAACTGTGGTTCTTAACCTTGTTGGAGGAACCGAACCCCACCAATTTCATATGCGCATTCAACAAAAAAATCACACAAAGTACTACCACAACAGTCCCATGTTGACTACTGAGCGCGCTAAATTCCCCGCAGCACTGATTGGCCAAGCAGTGTAGCATTATCATCTACAGCCAGTGATGGCCGAGCGGGGCGTGTCATCATGAATTTACACAATAATTCGGGTGTGTCCAGACCTCCGCGGCGGAGGCTCTGCTGAACCCCTGAGACTGGCTCACCAAACCCCTAGGGTTCGATCAAACCCAGGTTAAGAACCACTGTCCTAGAACAACTAATACAACACCAGCAAAATATAACATTTCTGCCAACTCCTATAGTCACATGATTTTTCAAAACTACAAGGCTAAGACAATTAAGGTTGAGGCGATTCACCTTGCCTCTACATCCCAGAATGCCCGCCCTCTTTATTCTCTTCTTGAGATTTTATTTACTGAGGCAAACAAGTGTTGCAGCATGAAGGTGATACATACAAGCGACATTTATGTGCTCTTTCTGTCGCGACAGTACGATTAATAGGGAAGCGTGCGATCTTTCTCCCTGATGAATGATTCAATGCATGCAGATATAATATCACAGCGAGAGGGCAAGCAGCACAGGATGATATCAACAGCCATCCATCAAATCCCAAATAGATAGAGCAGTGTATGCACAGCCATTTAAAAGTCAAGTGGGGGTTATGGGGAATCAAACTTTGACATTCAGCTTGGCTGTGATTACCGTTTACATTATCTACAACATCAAGGTTACTGTTACATACTGACGTTCTTATAATAAGACCTTTTATTAACTCGTTCCTTTAGACAGCTTCATTTGAATGATCACACTGTGTATATTTGCTCATTTATTACATTACTATCACTAGAAACATCTACAGATTGTGGAGTTTATGCAGGATACAGTATTAATGGCTAAACAGTTAAACTATTTCCAGGAGCTAAAGGACACTGCATCCACAAATAGAGTTTTTTTTATTGTTTAGTCAGTGCTGCACATGTGAAACAATGCTAAACATTCGCCCATAAATAACAGAAACTGAATTAAACACAGGCCAGTATTCCAGAAAGCTGTGGGATACACAGAGTAGGTGCAGTCTTATCTCTTGTGCAGTATGTTGGCATCCCTGAGAAATGGGGGATCTGAAATTGGGCAACTATCTTTGAAAATGTGATTTCCAACCCGAACAAAGCGAGAGATTAATGCTCTGGCACTTAATAAGTGTGAGAACGACTTCACAGTTAATCAAATCCCAAAAATAAACCTTAAAATAAAATGGCTAACTTTACCATTCAGCTCCCAAACCTAGTTAATTCATTTCACAGTTTAATTATCAGCATTTACTCCATCATTCACTTCCTCCTTGAAATGTTAATTTGTTGGGAAAGCTGAGGCACAAAGGAAACCGGTACCTGCAAATCCTGGCCCAATATTCCAACTGAAATATCAGCCGAGATTATATATGACCTAGGGGAAATTTTTTATGAATACAATTTCACTCTTGATTCCCTCTGCACACTGCTTCATGCATTACTATTCACATTCACCGAGAGGCAGAAAATGATTACATTTGCAGATCCTGCTGCACCTGGTGCCATACTGCAGTTATATATCAGTTAGGGAGAATACCGCAAGTCAAATCACATGCTGCTAGACAAGCCAGATGAGAGATTTACATGTGTTTTACAAACTGCTGCAGTAACAGAACCAGACCTACAGTAATACATTAACGGCAGGCCCTATGGCAAACAAATATAACATAGTTTAAGATAATTTCTCAATATACAAGCTGCTTTAAGATATTTACTAAATGCATCAGTGGCATCACATTTTAAAAGGCCTATCGAAAACTCACAATGACTATAAAAGTTAAAAGTTAATAAAACAATCATATAGTAGAGTGATATGTTTAAAAAGGTGCCATACTCTATATTATAAGCATCTGAAGGCCCTGAATGTGGCCAAAATGTGATTTATTGATCAGCACTGTGCTTTATTAACAGCCACCAACATGCATGAACGAGTAGCACGCATATAGCTAACACCAGCCTCTCTCATGAACACTCATTTTATAGTAAGACCTTTAGGAAATGTTGCTTCAGATTTAAATTCTCTTTTTAATGCTTTAACATACACAGTGGATGAAACCAAGTGCCACCACAGCACTGGCGGTGCCTTAGCACAGTGCACTATTAACCCCCCATCTCACCCACCAATCCACATGAACTCATTCAGCACTAAAGGTGAATAAAACATAAACATCACAGCAATAACAGCAATAAACTGCCCACTGCACAGCACCCTCTTTCTACCGCCCCTGCACACACACACTGCATGCTGCTCAGCTCGTGGCAGCACCGTATTACCGTAAAGCATTTAGTAGGCATTCAACTGCATTCTACTACCATATATGACAGTAAATACGCACATAAAAAAGAGCCAGGGACATGACCATGAATTTCCATAAGTCGAGTACCCCCTGTAATCTGTATAAGCCCCTTTCCTTGGACTTATAATGGAGTACATGCTATGTATTGCTATGACATGTATACAATAGCTATTCCCTGGGTGTCGTTTCCAGGATTTCTAAATGGGTTTCTGTTTAAGCAGAATATACAGCTGACGATATTTATGAAATTCAGAAAAACATTTGTGATTATCAGAATATCACATCATATTTCCCAGCATCTTATAATAAATGAACTTTCTTCATGTGCTGCATCAGGACCAGCTTGGAAAAAGTTTTCAATGTACCCTTTGAAGTACAGCACCGAAGAGCTGGAGTGGAGAGCTGAGAAAACGAGTGAGCTCTGCCTTGAAGCAGCCGACGCATGGAGCGAAGCCATGGCGAATGGGTTTAGATACTGATGGAGCATGGAGTGTACATGCTTGAAGAGCACACTTTTATCTCTCTCACCCTACTGTGTCTTTAAGATGTGGAAAGCTAACGTCCGCTAACATCATGGTAGGACTTTGCCTTTTCCTCAATTGCTCCAATTGCTGAGCCCCTGGATCAGAGAGAGGAGGTAGAGGAGAATGGGGGTTGAGGTCAGCAGGTTGAAGGGTAGCTGAATGAGCTGATTAACCCCCAGGTATGGTCTGCTTAATCATGACATCTCAGGATGATGTGCCACAGGGGACTGCGGCAAGCGGCAGTGCTGACCTGTAGCGCCCCTGATCATTCAGCATTCCGAGATGGAAGGGAAGAGGAAATGAGAGGAAGCATAGGCTGTTCAGAGAAACCAGACTCAGCAAGGTCGAAAAGGGGCCAATCCTTGACCTCTCCTTCTGCAGCTGCAGTGATGGATGCAAAGAGAAAGGTGAAGAAACAATTAAGTTAAGGCAGTGTTTACTAACCTTGGTCCTGCACGCTTATGCTGCATTTCTGTTACAGTGGAGCAGGGGGAATTTAGTTTTGCCTCCCATTGATTTCTAAGGAGACAGGTGTGTGTGGAGTATGGTGGAATCAGCAGCAGTGTGGGGCAGGCAGAGCACGAAGAAAAGCTGAGACTTTCTCAATTACAAGCAGGTGTGTAGGCAAGAAGTGAAAGTGTGTGTTGTATCAAGTCTCCACATTTAAAACTACAAATAAGTGAACAGATTTTCACTCCTGTTAATACCTCATTCTACTAAATGAATACCTGTCAATTTAACACACACACACACACACACACACACACACACACACACACACACACACACACACACACACACACACATATACATAACGGCCTGGTCAGTTGGGCCTTTGGGAAATGACTTAGGGCTGATGGTAC
>JBBIGC010000029.1:10026248-10037423 GCA_037576955.1 Lepidarchus adonis
TTTGATTTTGAGAGTATTAAAAATAACAATACTAGCTTTAGCATGCACGCTCATACTCCAGCTGTAGCTTTGATTTTAAGAGTATTAAAAATAGCAATACTAGCTTTAGCATGCACGCTCATACTCCAGCTGTAGCTTTGATTTTAAGAGTATTAAAAATAGCAATACTAGCTTTAGCATGCACGCTCATACTCCAGCTGTAGCTTTGATTTTGAGATTAGTTGGTTGAGCCTTTTTACCAACACAATATGCAACTCTAACAGTAAAAAATAGGAGGAAAAGTGAAGACACTCAATCACAAACAAAGTGCACCCCAACAAAAGGTGACCTCTGCATTTAACCAATCACACACAGAACAGAGGCAGCACCAAGGGAGCTGTGTGGTGGGGACAGTACCTTGCTCAAGGTTTCTCAGCACTGCCTATCCTGGGACTTGAGCATCCAACTATCTGACCCTAGAGGCAAGGTCTCACCACTGCCCCAATTAACAAGTAAAACTAATGAAAAAAACTAAATGGAGTAAATACAGATCAAAAATGATGGGAGGTCCAAAAATGAATGTTCCCTTCAGTCTGCATGTTACACTTCTCCTCTCATCATTCTACTCCTTCATTATCTTGGATAATCACATGGCACATCCACTTAGGAAGAGAATCCAAGCTCCATTGTTTCCCAAATCCAAAAAACAATCCCTAAAAGCCAAGGAGAGGAAGAAATGCCCAAATTTGGAGGCAAAACATGTTTCAGCTTCTGCCTAGAGAACCCTCCTCTTGCAGCCTGGGCGGCAGTTTCCTATCCTCCAATGGCCTCTTTCTCCACCTTACGTCAAGCTGAACAGCCACTTCAGGAACCCAGCTCTCTAATCAGAATGGATGGGCACGGCTGCGAGCCGCCTGCTGCCATTTGTCAAAGTCCTGCCCTACGCTTTGACAAGCAAAATGGAAATAATCGTCTTTCCATTTTGACGTAATGAGAGGTTTGCAGACAGGGTGAGCAGTGACGGAGGTGTGGGTGGTCAGGTTGTGGAGCAATTCAAAGCTGCATATGCATCTTAAAAAACCCAGTTGGCACAGACTGGCCAAAAACAGAGCTGCCCAAGGGTTGGGATCTCACCTCCACCCCATCCATCATTGTCTTGTCCAGCCAATGGAAAGGGAGTTATCATATTGCATTCCTGTTTGTTCAGTCAGCACCTTTTTGCACATTTTGCCTCTGAGATAATCTGCTCTCTGTTTATCTGAGAAGTCACTAATGGTTTAATTACCATTCATCACACTCTTGTTGCAGAAAACTTTCTGGGCCTGGCTGCCAAAACAGTGGCCATCTGTCTTCTCTCGACCACTGCTGGTGCCATGGAGCACAATATCCATCTACCACACGGCAGGCATGTGCCAAGGCCAGAGAGAAAGGAAACACACACACACACACACACACACACACACACAAGAGAAAGTGTAAAAAAGGGAAATAACAATAAGAGTTAACTAAATGCTCTCGTTAGCATTGGCATTCTACTAATTACTTAATCAGAATGAACACAAATGAGCAGGAACACTCATGGAGCAGAAGAAATAGAGACAGAACAGAGAGCTTAGGCCTGAAACCAGTGCTGGTGTACCAATGTGCCTTGGGGTGTTTGACTTCTAAGAGGCAAAGCAAAGAGTTCAGCTGACTCCGGTTCAAAGAGAGAGTGAATGATGAAGGTAAAGGAAACAGGGTGAGTGCGAGATAGCAGAGAAGAACTCCTTGATATTTATTCGGGAGCAGCTGTTGTGCAGCATGCAAGTTTTTCCCCCTCTGAGCATCTGCCATTGCAAATTGATTACCCTGGGGTAGGCCAGGCTGTGCCACCCGTTCCTCACTAATCGCATCTGTTGCTTTGATTAAGACGGGAACAAGCCCTGTCCACCCGGTCCTCGGCCACGCAGGGACACAGGCTCCTAAAGAAGAACAGGGTGGAGGAAAAAGGACAAGAATGGAGAAAGGAGGAAGTAGAAAAGGTGGATGATAATAATGAGAGGCGTACGTGAGGAAGGCTGGTGTCTTTGCGATTTTCCTAGAGGCAGAGGCAGGAGAACAGCTATGAAGTTGCCTGTTTTTTGGTTTGCACTTCCCAGTGGGGTTGCAGGACATAGAAAATGTCCCATATTGAGATTATATTACAGTGTTTGCCCTAATGAACACGTCTCTTCAATACCAACAGTCATCTCAGACCCTTTACATTCAGATCACTCGCCAAATAATTATATTACTGAACTGGAAAATCTCTGCTGAGAGGTAATTTCCCTTTCTACTCCTACTGGAAATGTTAATACATAAAAATACATGGAATTTCACAGTTATTGTGCAGTTCCCCTATAGTAAACTCACTTATTGGACCATATACATTCATTCAGAAAATTACAAATAATTAGCCACATACTATAAACTACTACCTATAATATATTTTTAGAAATACAATTTCAAACTAAATTAAAAGGAACGGACGGTTTTCTAATACACACATCTGGTCATCACAGTGGTGTGATAATTTATATATTTTTTCCAAGTTTCCAACACGTTATACATCAATAACTGACACGCAACATGGAATATGTAATATGGTTCCCTGTGGTTTATATACAGATTAATTATTGTTAAACTATCTAGAGAAACTTATCAACAGTATTAGGTTTAGGTTTAGAAATAAAGTTTTGGGGTTAGGGTTAAGTGAACAGTATTAATGGAATATTTTATTGTCAGCTTACAAGACCTACATTTACAAAGCGTCTACAGTGGACCAGCCACACTGTTACTACAATACATAATCCAATGTGACATTATTCAGTGTTTCACTTTATGTAGCAGCAAAACAATCTGACAGCTGATATGCAGCACGGTTATAGATACCGCTGCTCAAATCCAGTGTTTAAATGCATATTGAGTGGGGAAAAAAGAAAATTTATGAATGAATTCTTTAATAAATATAATTATATACTCAAAACACATTTGATTTCCATGTTTTTTCCTAAAGAAGCTCATTTTAAGTATCAGAAAATGGTCAGGATGCTTTCAGCATAAAATAAAGTATTTATTTAGGAAACAAAATACAGTAATGAAGCCTTTCGAGAACAAATATTACAAAAAATGCAAAGCTAACATCTTTATTAATATATAATGTACTGTGCATCCCTACTTGGTAGTGATAAAGAGTCATGCAGGAAATCCACAGTTGTTTTCTGTGCAAATACATAAGCTGTGTCTTGTGGAATCCAGCTTGGAAATGGATTATGGATGAGGTACAGCTATGCCTGAAAAGGTCTACTTAGAAATAAAAATGAAATATTATGGTGAAGAGACTCATATACACTTGTGCCTTCTAGACTAAGCTGGCTGACTTCCTCATCTACGCTATTAATGCCTCTGTCTACTTGACCTTGCTCACCCTCCTACTGTAAAACCATAATTCGCATTGTACAGGCTTAGTTCGAGTCATATGGTTGGCCATATGGCATGTCACAACATCTAAAACAGAAGGAACTCCACTGTCACACCTGGGTTGCTATGGTAATATTTCCCCAGCTTATGAGTCAGTGTGAGTCAGTACTTCGTATCATAACAGTAAATTCCAAACTTTGAAACCATTCCTCATTTTATGAGGTATTTTAACAAGTTCTCATAGAAATTAAGCTTATTAGCTTAGCAGGCTGCCTAAGCATTTGAATAAAAGTACCAGAGTGAATCACAATTTAAACAGTGCTGATCTAATCTCTACTGCTTTTTTTGCAGTAATTAGGAGGCAATCCATTCATTCCATGTGTTCCCTGAATCCATTGGCTTATCTTTGCCAAAAAATGGCTCCTATGATCAAATTTGATCACTATTTTTAAATAAACATTACATTACCCCATAGTCTGATCTGTTCGCAGAGCTGTGGAACATTCATCTAATTTTCAGGAAAAACCCAAATGTCTTACAGCTCTACAGTCTCAACCAAGGCCTTATTGATTTAGTGGAATTAATTAACTTCCGCTCCAAAACACTTAAGTTTTCTCAAGAGAAAGAAATAGGAAAAAACAGACAGGAAGTTAAAATCCGTTGCTGACCATTGACATCAGTGGATTAGATCCTCACACCCCAATGAAGGCAAATTTGATTAAACCCTTAATTAGTTATAAGGAAATAGATACTGGCAATGGAGATTCACATTGACTCCAGTTGACTGATTTTAGGGTTTGCAGCTAGAAAACTTTAACTCCAGTTCTCCAAAACTTCATAAGAAAACAGCTATTCATATTTATCAATGTGCAGACACATAAAGACATGTATTTTTATGTACTAAGTAGGTGCACATAAAAAATGTGTTGGATTACCAGCTCAAACAGCCAGGCTGGAGTGCCCTTCTCAGTTCTGTGTGGTCTGACCATCCTGGACAGTTAATCTCCAATCCTAATCCATCTAATCAAGGTCTTCAGAAGCTTTTGAACCAAGTGTTTTATTAGTGCCAGATGTTGAAATAAAACTCTCCAGGAGTCTCCAGGGCAATTACTGTAGTTGGAAACTATTGGGTAATAGAATGTTTATTTCAAAGTAGTTGAAATACATTTTCCCTCTACTCTAAATAAACAATGTACATACTGATGTTCCTTTTCTGAATAAAATTAGCTGATAAACTAGTCCCAGCATGGACAGATTGAACATTAAAGTACTATAATGTTTTTTATACAAAGAATAAGGAATTCAAAATTGTTTGAGGTCATCACAAGGTCCATGTGTTTGGTAAAATGCACTGACTTTTCTATATGACAATGTTGCTTGGTTCAATGGCAGAGCTACTCAACTTGAAAAAATGGGAAGACCATAGGAAAAGAACTGTTTAGAACTGATTACTTGATCAAAACAATTAGTTATCCCCCAATAAATTGGCTAAATGAAATGATTTATACCATTTCATGTTGAGTAGCTCTGCCATTGATACTCTGCCATTAATACTCTATAAAGCCCAGCATTTTTTTCCTGCCACAGTATTTTAGCTTATTCTTTTACAGTAAAGTTTCAGAAGAGCAAGGTCTTTGAAAATCTACACAGACTGTTAGAGTTTTAAAACATGTTTTTAAACATAATTGTTAGATTACGTAATTAATAATATAATCAGCAGTGACAGCCCTTATGAAGGGTAATTAAAAGCATCTGTATTTCTCAGAGCAGAAAAAGATCTGATCAATCAAGTTCCATTTTTAGCTGATGGTGTATCTGCCTTCCTTGAACCCACACATGTATATTGAATTACTGCGACTACTATAGTGTGATGCTGAGAGGAGGGTCGAGTGTTTTCATTTTCCCTGTGATACTAGTCAGATTTCATTTTGCACCTTGAGAGGCTGAGGCAGATAACTAACAAAATATTGATCCGGCATAATTCAAAGAATGACTTTGGGGGGTTGAGGGAGGGGAGCTTCAAGTGAGAGAGCGTGCAGAGGTGAGGGATGCGTGTTGCGTGCTGGGGAAATTACCTCTCGAGCTGACTGGAGGGAAATGTGATGGCTATAAAGAAAGTTACTCTGCTCCGCTCAAAGACCTTTTCTCAACTTCTTATATAACGCAATAAACAAGACGCCGCTGTCGCCAAAGCTGAAATGGATATTTAATCTGCTGGAAATGAGGCTCCTTCAAGCCCACTCTCCTTCTTCAATGCTCCAGCAGCCTAGGACTCTCCACGGCTTTCCAGGGGACATAAGATTTGTTCATAGAGGATTTGACAGAATTTGTTTTATTTGCCCTGACACATTACCCAGCCTGTGTGTTTCATATTGATTGTATTGAGAGCTATAGATTCTCTTCAGCGTGTGCTAGTGTAAAATAAACAAGCTCAGACTACAGCAGTCTAGTGCTGGAGGATGTGGATAGAATATTATGATATTATCCAAATGTATCAGGTTATCAGGTGATATTTACACTAATAATCAAAAGACTATGAGTCTGTTGTCACACAAAGTCAATGTACCAATGCTTAACAGCTGCTTCTTTTTTTCATTGAAGAAAACCTACTGTAAATATTAACTAATAAGGAATAAGATTTATTATAAGGCAGATGTTCTACTTATTATGTCTTTATGAACTTTAACTTTTCTCCAAACTCTTCAAACGTAGATACTTTAGGAAGATCTCATCTGCTTAAATAGCTAGAGGTCCTGTCTGTGTGGAGTTCCCATGTTCTCCCCTTGGGAAGTTGGGGGGATATATGCAAATATTTGATCATAATCATTATTTTGTCAAAATCTTTTGCCATTTTCTAACAGAACTAGGAATATTTTACATAAAGTACATGAAGAACAATGATGTTTGAACTTGTAGATGTTAAATATTAGTCCTACTAGAATTCAGTGCTGTGCAATTGATACAAAAGCTCAGCGTGTATAATGCATAATTAAAAATGGCTAAATCATGACAAATCTACTAACTCACTACTGATTATTTATGTCCAAACCATCTTACCAAACCTCAGAAAATTCCAGCTTTGGGATACATGGCATGTTTGCTGTAGAACCCAACCCTACAGCAGATTAGCAGCAACACAACCCCACCCTGACCAGCTAGCTGCCTGTTTCGCTACATAAGGTTTGTCAGCACAGCCTCAGATGAAATGATGATTATGGAAAAGTCTCTAGAGACACTGCATGAAGTAAAAGGTGGAAGGCAGTCATCAGGCAGGAGGTTTCTCATTATGTTTGGCTGGAGGACAGTTTATCAAGGTCACTGCTTTCTCTTCTAGCCTCCGTAGCTGACCTGACACCATTATTTCTAGCGAGAAGGCAGAGCAAAATATAATAAATCTAGCATTTTACGTCAGTTCATGTCACTCACCCATCCTTGACACACAAGAACAACCTCCAGTTCGAGATCAAATCCTGCGTTATTATATAAGCAGCCATGCCCTCCAAAAGTCACAGGCCCATCTGAGAAAAAAAAGAGTTGTCAAGCATGCCAGTGGGTTCAGATCTAAGCTGTCTCCTAATCTTTCATTCATCCGTTGTCCAAACCACATAACTATTTCATTCATGAGTTGCCTGCTAATCATTATTGCAGAATTGGCAATACTGATACTGCAGAAAGGCTTCAATATGATAATGAGCCTCTTAAGTTAGGTCAAGTCCATTTTATTTCGTTTTTATTTTATTTTATTTTATTTTATTTTATTTTATTTTATTTTATTTTATGACATAGCTTTACAGAATTTACAGAATATGTGTCTGTGGCCCTAAAGAGCCAAAGGCAAACTATAGGAAGAAACCTTGGGAGAAACCAAGGCTCAGAAAGGAATTCCATCCTCTGGTCTACACTGGATATAAATTAATAAATTATTTAATAAAGAATATAAATCTATAAATACAAAATAAAAAATAGTTTTTTTTTAAATCCTGAATTTTTACAAAGCTCCTGGCCAGTTTTAGACTTTGAATTTGCATGTACACCTAATGCAGTATTGGCATCCAACCACAGTACTGATTTTTTAAAAACTCGCTGACAGAAACACAATCTTCTGTGTGATGTACTATAATGTTTAGAAATGTAATTTCTGTCTGGTTCACGTTTACAATACTGTGTATGGTTCCCTTGGGTGTAAGGTTCATTAACTTCATCAATGCAAACCAGAGTATGTGGGTGGAGTGAAATGGCAGAAATCAATCAATCCAACCCTGCACTAAACAAATGAAAGGACACACACAAAACAACAACATTCAGCTTAGAAGAGCAATTTTAAGAATAGGAATGTTAGAAATATTCTCCTCCTCACTCATTCGCCACTCACAAGTCTAAGAAAAAGTATGCATGGATTTGCATGGCACTTCGTGGCTATTACTGTAAACACTCTGTCCAGTGCAGGCATCGTCCATAAACTTCAAACAATGTGTGAAAGGCCAGTGCTGTGCTGGCACTAGCTGTCAAGTAGAGGTAGGTGGAAATATGACCGTGGATTAAAACACTATCAGATTGGAAGTATCTTTGTGCCAGGCAAAGCGAAAAATCATCTGATTTGGTATTTGGAAAATACTGCGAGGCTGAAATACAGCAGTTCCATATTCCATAGAATATCAAAATATCATAAATTTTCCACATATGTCAAATATTAGTTTTCCAAGTTTTCTCATTACAAAGAAAATATTGCTATAATAAAATGTCATGTCCATTGTCTACAAGCAGTATGACAAAAAAGAACCCATTAGGGATTAGATTTATACAAACCTCAGTATTTGTTATGATGATGCTGTCACATTAGTCAGTGCACAGCTGGTATTATACATGAGTGGTGATGGGTAATTACATATGCTCAAAGTCATAAAACAATATCCTTATGCCATAAAGTACAACCAGTACAGGATTTATGGAATTATGCATATGGAGATTGCCTTCATTGCAACAATGATGGCTATACCTTACAATCCCACAATGTTAACTTATTCGCATACATGCTTTTCTTTCTTACGATGAGACAAAGTTTGTGCCAATCAACAAAGTATCACTGGTGAGAAGACAAAAAGAACAAATGTGCAAAGTTTCACAAGTTTCTTTTCCAGTGGTCACAAACAAATAAATGATTCTGGGTATTAAAGCCATAGTTTGATATTTAAGAACATTACAGTGAATCAGAATCAACAGAAACACTGTGTTCTAGGCCTTCTTCTTCATACTGGTTATATGAAAGAAATTCAAGTGAAAAGCATAATGGTCTGATGATGTTATAAAAATCTAGCTCTTATTCTGGTCTTGTGCATAGAAAAGCATCTTAAATTGCAGCTGTTAAGGATCATGGGAATATCCAGTATATTAGCTGTACACACTAAAGTGCTTTATAAATGTCTAATTATAGACAGGTTAAAAGAACAAATGCTTGAGTCTTTTATATCCTTCAGCTTTCCAGATTTAATCTCTTTAATCTTATCGACCTGGTACAAGGCCTGCTGAACCACTCGAAGCTGTAAATAATTTAAGCCTGACGTGTCTGAAATAGGCCTGTTCCAATTACTACCTAATCGGCAGATTTCATTTGTTATTTGGTTATATGATTATATGAGCTGACTGCAGTCGTTTTCCACAGTCGCAAGATTTCACAATTAGATTTTCATCAATCAGGTTGAGCCAAATGTAGTCAATCAGCTGGGGATTAATAGAAATATTGTTTCCCAACTATTTTTACCCTTTACTCTGAAAAGAAGTGTGTGAGTCAAAGCTTAAGGTTGATCAAATTAATGCACACGGCAGTAAAAGTTATAGCTTTTTTTTTTAAGATATTGGCAATACTTAAAGAACACTGACCAAACTAATTTACTATAAAAAGTGTGCAACACAGTATGTGAAATGTTGAATAAAAGTACTTGTACCCATGTCAGTTCCAGTCTTATGCAAAAGTTTGGGCACCACTTGATAAATAACAGATTTTGGTGATTCTGTAATTGAAAAGATGTTAACACAGTCTCTCTAGGACATGGAAAAAATACACAATATTTTCAGCAAAAATAAAATATAAAAACATTATTATGGTATTGTGAAAAACTTTGGGCACCTTACATAATCAGTACTTAGTAACAATTGCTGTGGCAGATGCAACAGCTTGCAAACACTTTTTAGAGCTTTTTAGGTCTTTCAATTCTTGTACTTAGGATTTTCTCCCATTCTTCCTTGCAAAATGCTTCTAGTTCTGTAATATTCTTTGGTCGTCTTGCATGCACAGCTCTTTTTTTGCCTTTCCAATGATGTTTAAATCAAGGGACTGTGATGGCCATTCCAAAACCTTCAGCTTGAAATGCTGCTCCTTTTTTCCAAACATACATTCCTTTGGGCAGTGCCATAATAATGTTTCTTTAAAAAATTTTTTTTTTTTTTTTTTTTTTTTTTTTTCCTTTTGTTCAATTTCTGGCATAAAAAGTAACTATGCACCAAAATCTGTTATTTATCCAAACATTTGCAAAAGATTGTATACAATATACCTATCAGCCTTAACATAAACAGGTAAAGTTAATAACTTTGAATATCTAGTTATTTCAATACAATAGCACCTCTCAGGAGGGTGGAATATATTAAGCAGCAAATGGACACTCAGTTCTTGAAACTGATGTGCTGGAAGCCAGAAAAAATGGCTGAGCATAAGAATCTGGGTCTTATTGTGATGGATAGATGTGTCAGAGCATTCAGCAGGTCGTGTTCCTGGTATGCAGTAGTTGATGTCTGCAAAAGGAGGGCTAACTGGTGAATTGGCAGTGTGAAGGGCAACCAAGGGTCATTGATCTCATGTTAAGTGAAGGCCTATTTGGTTTGATCTCAGAGATGACTTCCTGTTGCACAAATGTTAACGCTGACTGTCACAAAGGTATCAGAGCACAACTGTGTGAGGGGAACCTACAGAATATTTCATATAGAACATCTCACTGGGGACTAACTAGCTGATTAAGGTCTGAAACCTTGTAAAACGAATATAAGACTTTGGAACTCTTAGGGTGCCCTAACTTTTGCACAGTGCCATAATTTTTGTGCCATAATAATGTTTTTATTTTGTGTTAACATCTTTTGTGTTAACGTGTTCTGTGTTAACATCTTTTCAATTACAAAATCACCAAAATCTGTTATTTATCAAAGGGTGTCCAAACTTTTGCATAAGATTGTAAATAGTAATGGCACCTTCGGTCTGTTGCAACTTTTTAAAACTCAAACTCAAATAAAATATTGCAAAAAAAGAATCTGATGCCATGTTTGGACATGTTGCTCACTTCTAGCCATTAAAGAGAAGGATATGTGATGATAGTATTGTGCTATTTGTTTATTATGATGTCAGAAAAAGAACAAAGATATTAAAACCTCTGAATGCAATTATTTGTATAACAATTATAGTGACAGGCCTAGTCCAAAATCTGTGTTTTGCAGTACTGCAGTATGCCACTGAGGCAAACAAACAAGAGAACAATAGCCAAACCCTGTGCTTAATCAAGAGTGTGTTCAGGTTAACAAACAGACCGTCTAGCTCACTGACCTCATCTTCTTCTCCTCGCTGTTCAGTCGTAGAGGCTCAAAAGATGCAGGAGAACAAAGCTGCCTGCTGTCTCCACTCCCACACTGTAAAGAGTCAGCCAAAACACACACACACACACACACACACACACACACACACACACACACACACACACACACACACACACACACACA
>JBBIGC010000029.1:10037523-10050739 GCA_037576955.1 Lepidarchus adonis
CTCGCCATCGAGCCCCACCTCCAGGCCTGGCTCCAGAGGGAGGCCCCGGTGACCCGCGTCCGGGCGAGGGAAAAATGGTTCCATGCTTGTTAGACCTGTTAGAACTGTTGTAAGTGATTGTGAAATTAATAACAACAAAAAACAAGAAGAACTGTCTAAAATGTATTTGTAAATTGATATGCAAGTTTAAATTGTATGTCTGATCTTGTATTTCAAAGTTCAATCCAGCTCAGAGTCTGATTCAGAAGTGGTCATTACAAGCAGAAGTGCTGAAGAAGTCAGTTCAGCAGATAGTGGTGAGTGTAGCATTTGCTACTGTGCTTGTATACAATACATTTTAAGTGCTACAGTGACAGTATATACAGTACATGTCTATACTATGTATAGTCTACATGTCTATATGGGGTATTTATTATTCAACTATGTTCACTCAAATTTTTTACTTTTCATTTATTACTTATTTGCTTATCTGTTGTTTCTAAAAGTATTTTATTATAGAGAATTACAATGTGCCTGTACTTGACTGCACCTGTGCAACTGGCAAACGAGCTCTATTCTATCATATTCTACACAACTGTCAAACAGCCGACTGAAAGGTAGCCAGTAATGACTTGAGATTGGTCTTGTGTCTTTAAAAAGTTTGAGTGCGTTGTACAGGAAGCAGATGAAAAAAATTGATGCAAATACCTATTTTTGCGAACACTGTCAAAACTGTCAATACTTTTTGTACCATGTGCTGTATTTTGTCCATTACAATGTGTATAAAAGTAGAAAATGTAAATATAACACCCCTAACATACTTTAATATGGCATTTCCTTTGATCCTTTGATATAGAATGTAACATTTGCACAGGGCATATTTTATGTTTTAATTTTTTTAATTTAAGATATTGAAACTCTTATAAATGTAAATGGGCAGAATGTAGAAGAATGTGTAAATAATATGCCCACCCTTGCTTTTACACACATATTTGGAGTCAAAAAGACTGTTCACCATAAAGTGTGAAAAGGTGTGGAGTGAAATAGCCTCCTAGTGTTTTGCCCTTGTGGCGATTTGCTTCTTAATTGAGACAAATTGTGCACTTGAATTCCATCAGAGACCTAAAAAGCAATGATAGCAGCAAAATCAGCAGCCGTTTCTTTTCCAGTCCGGCTTCATTTCTCTGTAGCAGGGCTTGACTGAGTGCTACAGAGAGTGACAAGGTCCATAAAACCCACTCATTTCATCCAATTAAAGCAGCCGAGCCAAATCCAGCAACACTGCGGTGCCTCCTCGTTCGCCCCTCAGTCAAAACATGGTATAAATCACAGCAAATTCAATAAGCTGTGAATAAATTACGCAGTGCAAAGTTTTAATTTCCAATTACAAGCCGCCACGATATACACCCACATGCACAAAAGGGCGGAGGGCAAACGAAATTAGTGTCATAGGCATGGCAGAAATGAAATTCAGCTGGGAGTTTTATGATAATAATAAAGAGATAGATCTGTGAAGCCACAGAAGAAATATGCGGAAGCTTCAGAACGGGTCAAAGGGAGACGGCAATGCTTCACTCCAAAAAGAAAGGGGGGAGAAAAAAAAAGCTAGTCAGTCTTTGAGATAAAACCTCACTGTGGGACTCGGAGCAAAGCCTGTCATATCAGCGCTAACAGCAGCAGCTTATAAATAACTGACACGTTCTAAAGCTTTTTAAAATGTAAAGAGACTATAAAAGGGAATATTGGACTGATTGTGGATTTTTTGCGTGATTCTTAGCAAACGCATTTACAAAGACACGTGTAGGTTTTCAACAGAATTTAGCCATGTCATTATTTGCTTCATTTGAATAATTTTCTTATTTTTCTATTATTCTTGTTTTCCCCATTTATGTTCTTATTATTTCATTAAATTTAATCTTCATCATTTTAAAATAAAAATGCTAGGAACATCTACTGGCATAACCAGGCGAAAACTTGACTGAGGACAACCATAAGTAATTTTCAGGTGAATGCAGGTGAAAATGTAGACATGCTGGAGAGGAAACAGCATGTAAAATGTTAAAGTAATTTGCATCTTGTGATGATTAAGCTCAAATGATGAATGACAAATAGCTGTAATGATTTTAACAAGTTTTATATATTTTTTTATCAATAAGGCTATCCCAAATAATTATTTTTTATAAAAAAATGTAATGTAATTTTAACGGACTAATATATTGCAAAAAAAAAAAAAAACTTTTTTCCAGATTTTTCCACTGCTCAATTAATGTACCCATTTACACAACATTAACATCAGAACATTTATTGATAACATTTTAATACTGGATAAAACATTTCTTTAACACTGCTCTGCAGAGCACTGCTCCTCAAAAATATCTCCAAAATGTACGTAAGATTAAATTTCTGCAAAATAAAGCATTCAGGTGCCAGACGTATAATCAAAAAAAAGAAGAAAAATTCAAGTCACCCAGAAGGAATCCAAAAATAAAAAAATTATCTGAGAAAGAGCAGCCAACCTAGACACGTAATCAGAAAAGACTTTGAATTAAAGTAATAAGTTGAACTACTATATGTAAATGTATCTTGAATCAGAGCTTAAAATGAAGAATTGAACTCGATGACTGAAGTAAAAGGCTACATGACACATTAGGGTAAGCAGTTAGCAGTTAGCATCATCCAAGTGAGTCACTCATGAAAGTGTGAAGTAAACAGAAACTATAGCCTGACGCAGCCAGATTGAGAACAGCTATGCTTAACGTTGCAGCCATGCATTCATAACAAATCAACACACTACTGCAGCATTACCATCAAATTGTGTCAATATTTGATAATCTACCATTTCTGGGCAGGAAATGGACAGAAGGTTAACAGAACTTAGCTACAGTGTTTTGTTTCTAGCTTCACGCACACTGCTCCAGGGTGTTTTCTCTTATCGCTGTAGTCATCGCCATGCTTGTGCTTAGTTTTTTTTTTCCCTTTTAAATTGATGTTTCAACGCAGATTATTCACATTGATTAATTTAAATAATCAGTTATATTTGTCAGTGCAGCTGACTGGCTGTAGAGATAAACAGACATAACAGGCAGCTAACAGGTTTAGCACAGCCACATAGGCTAGGTCCCTCGAACTTATAAAACATCTTTAATATTCATTTATAACAAATTGTTTCTCATGACCTAATTACTTTATAATTCTCAAAGGATATTCGCAGCATGAAAAGAGAAACTAAGTCAAATATCAAAAGGAGCATTCCCATGTTTATTGTGATAAGATACTGATTGTCAGTTAAATTAGGAAGATTACATGCAGAGAATATCTGACAGGCTTTGTAGAAGACGAAGACACGTCATCCAGTCAAAGGCAGGATGATCTCTGGGAGAAAGGCACATTTTTTCTTCATATCAGTCAATGTAATACACATTTGCTCATGAATTTCAACCAACTTCAAATAAACCGCATAGAATTAGAAGAACATTTATAAATTAAAACAGAAGGGATACGGTTTTAGCAAACAATGCTGTTGATAAATGTACTGGAAAATGTATTTAAATATTCATGGTTCACCATGAGCTACAACACCATGTACTGCACCTTAAAGGATAATCTAATGCTACAGTCTCCCTCATAGCATGAAGCTTTAGGGAGCAATATTAAAATGCCTCATAACATGTCCCATGTACACGGTCAATAATAATCTGTGGCCATGCAGAGGTGCTATGAAAACATCTTCAGCAGCAGGTTAAACACAGGCCTGTAAGGCAGTGTGTGTAAAAGTAGAGCACTGGGTGCAATGCCGCAGGTGACAGCAGTCATGGTTTGGAGGCTGCTTTCCCTTTGCTTTGATCATGAGAAAAAGAGAGAGTAAAAGTGAGTGCACTCTCATAGAGAGCAGCAGTCAATTTACAGTATCAAACGTGTCACCAATGATCAAACGATTGACTGTGACAAAAACGCATGAAAGAAATCAGAAGAAAACTAATGAGACTATGAAGTGTGAAGAGCTATGATGCAAATGCCTGGACAGGTTCAGTAATTGATTCATGGTGGATCTGAATCCTGAGGTACCAACGTTTGTAATGACAATGACAATTGAAAAAATGACAGTAATGGCCAAAAGATCCCACAAAAGAAAAGAAAAGGAAATCACACAGCACAAAGTTCAAGGCAGGATTGGATGAAGCTGCCAAATATTTGGAATTGAAGTATATTCAGAACGACCAACAACACAAAAGGTGATGAACTGAAATAACCCTAAAACAATGTGTAAATCTGCTCACTGAAGACTAGGAGCGAAAGCAAATATACATCGAAAGTGTGTGTGCGTTGTAATAAGGTGCGGTAACATAGACAAAGAGCCGTCTCCAAAGAATCAGCAGACTATTGGTGTCCAATTGTGAGTCAAAGCTCAGTCATAGGCTCCATTCAATTCATTTCAGCAGTCTGCTCATGAGCGGAGACCGTGCTTTTGCTCTGAATACATCGGTCAGTAATGCCGCAGAGCACACGTCCCCATCACTCACAGGTGAGGACACACGAGGAGCCAGTCAGCTAGGAATGTTGAAAATGTCAGCCATGAAAGACTGATTATCCCTGATTTGCTTCGCCTTCTTCTCTGCTCCCAGCCCACACCGAGGTGGACGAGGATGTTTAGTTTTGGTAAAGAAAAAAGAAGAAGAAATAAAAACTCAGTATCTCTATTTTTGCTTGTCATTTTTTGACCATCGCATTAGAATATTTTGGTTGTAATTGTGCTTTTTGCCAGAAAGAGGAATGGACTGCTGAGCCAGCTCACTCCTCCTGATCCACACCTCACAAAAATGACTAAAGATGAGACAGGAAAAGGCAAAAAAAAAGTCAGAAGTAAGTCTGACTGCTGCTCATAAAAGCTCAGAAACGGTGCAACGAGTGCAAATTAAACTGCCACTAAGTGACCATTCAAAGCAGTTTGCAAAAGACTTTAAAAACCTCCTCAGTAATCAAGAAGTATTGAATTTTGAACAGACTCCAAGCTAATTTGGTCCCTTTAATGTGTGACCAGGTTAAACTGATCCAAATGTTCAAACGCTGCTTAATTCTTTCAAAATACCAGCACAGAGGTGTGGTAGACCAGTAAGACTTCAATTACAGTATCCCAAAAAACACAATGATTTAAAATACAAGCTCAGTTCTTGTTTTCTGCTGTCAGAATGATATTAGCAGTGACAAACATTAGGCAGAAAGTTGCCCAAACCACCACAAACCCCACCCAGAATGTATGACGAAACGGAGACCTGTGCTTATTCACGGCGTCCCGTCCAACCACAGGCTCCAAGTGGCGGCGACTAAAGTACACGAGGAGAGCAGGGATAATGTACTGAATGCCAGTGCCTGCATAGGCTCCAGTGATTCCAACAAGTACCTCCAAGTCATGGGTGCAAAACGCCACAATTATAGGTGGCACAAGGGTGATTAGAGGAAACGCAATGCGGTCTACCACCCAGGGATAGGTGCCTCCATCTCGATGGAACAGTGTCTTCCAATTGTTGCGTAGCGTCACTGCTATAATAGGGAAGTTCGTGCTAATGGTGAACACTGGAAAAAGGCCCAAAAAGTAGCGCAGGACGGCCACACCCAGGACATTACAGTTATCTGTGAAGTTTAAAGTGTACATGTCTCTCAACAGTGAGCTGTCGAAACAGAAAATGGCTGTGAAAGACAGCAGGCTGTAGAAGCCCAAGATGAGCACGTAGTCAGCTAGTACCAGCATTCCCACCCGCTGCTTGTCCGAGATGGGTGTTATCAGTGAGGGCAGGGAGTGCTGGCACATGAAGGAGTAGACACACACACCAAAAAGATTGGGCACTCCCTTGAGCTGCGCAACTTGAGGGTGACCCTCGCCCTGTCCCTTGCCAATGCGGATCAGCGCCAGAATAATCATCATGGTGAAAGCTGTGGGAGAGAGAGGGAGAGAGAGAGAGAGAGAGAGAGAGAGAGAGGGAGGGAGGGGAGAGAGAGTCATGTCATTTGCAATTTTACAAATATAAATGTACTTAAACTTTTAAAACACCAAGTCAAATTTTCTTTTCTACAATATTCCTATGAGAAGAATTTAACTGAACAGAAACTCAGACATTAGACGTTACCGTTCACACTAACAGTACAAAAAGGTACAATGAGCAAAACTAATGTTCCTTGTCAATTCACATAAACATTAGTTGTTGTGATGTATTGTGTGAAGAGGCATGTGTTTCTCTCTCCATATTGTGCTCTACTGTATCTACTCCTGTGCCTTCCACTGCTACAAAATGGCCGCACCCCTTATTTATACTCCCACCACTGATAAAGCCAATGCAAGCACTGATTATTAGCATGCAAAAATCAACACCCAAAATATGATTTGGTTTTCTCCACAGAAGACAAGGGTAGAACATATATAAGAACAGAATTAAAACTTCAAATGTTAACTCATACCACGTTCATATTTTTTCATACATTTTATTTAGTTATTTTCCACTGAAGCAAACAATGATGCTGGCACAAACCTGTTATTACAAACTGTAAATTGAAATAACAATTGATTTGTATCTGTGAGACTGACCACAAAATTTAATTACTTAAAAAAAAAAAAAAACATCTAAAAGTATATCAACAAAAAACTAAAATCTGTGTACATTTTTCCAAGCACACAGACATGATTTACAAGAATATAAAATGAATTAATAGTAGTGTGTTGACGTCCACAAGGCTCTATGGACTCCAGGCTTGGAAAGTGGGTTTAAACTGTTTAGTAAAAGTGAAACAGAAAGAAAGATCTTGGAACGTTACAACCCTTTTCATGTCCTTCAACTGAATTTACAAAACTAAATCTACTGAATAAATTAAATACAAATAAACTAGAAGCACAGACTTTCTCCACTTCTAATATCCAACGGGTGAAGTTCACTTGACACAGTTTAGGTTTTAAAGGTTTAAAAAGCAAGTAGGGTGGACTGATTTCTCAGCAGTCCCAAAAGTCATGTCGCCTGCATAGACAACAAGCCACAAAGACAAACCATTAGGCTACTTGGTGAAAACAACATTTTTCCATGTTGTGTGACTGATGGTGAATTGACAACATTTACGAACTTATAAGTCAATTCTACTAATTTATTCAGTAGATTTAGTTTTGTAAATTCTGCCAAAATATGTAGATGCCTTAAAACCACTTCTGTTGCTCAGTGTGAGGCCCTTCTCCATCAACCAGTCAACCCTAACATGAGTACACAGCTAAAGCAAACCTTACCCTAGCCTCCAGCAGTGAGCATTTCGAATCGATAGGCGTGAATGCATCAGTCGTGACTGCCAGGGTGGCTGAATCTCAAAGGGACGCCATAGCAGGCTTGGCATTCCTGTTACAAAATGGTGAGTCCAGGCTGTCTCCTCACCTCTCCCTGCTCAATCACACCATTACAGGGGGAATTAGTCACAGCCCTCCTCCATCTCTCCCTCCACAGCTCCCTGACTTCTTTAGGATGCACGCCACATCGTCCGCCTTGCCGGGAAGGGGACAGAAACTCTTGTTGTCCTTGCAGGAGATATCTTGCAATGCATCTGGGTCCAATCAGCAGAAGAAGCAAGCCATCATTGTCGACTGAGAAAATGGATTGGGCCCTTCCTGGTGGGTTGAAGGATGAGGCGGGCTGATGCGTAATTAATGCGTAAAAGGGAATATGCCATGTATGTGTCCCCAAAACATGAGCTCTGACCAAAAGGTCCTCATTAGCGTAAGGACTGGCCAGGTACACGCATGTCAAATGTCCTGAAGGTATGAGCTGCAGAAGAAAAGGTGAAGTACTGCAATAGCTTAAAGGTGTGTGTGGGGGGGAGGTGTGTCTATTAATCAGGAGTGGTGTGCTCCTGCTGTTGCACTTTAATGTATGTCAAGGGAATAAAATGATTCACTCCAATTACGAGGACAAAATGTACCCTGGAAAGCAACCAGAGTAATGTGAACAGTGTTACTGCACAAGGGGTGAGTCTCTTGGGTGAAAAAGTGTAGAAATAGATGAGGAGCATGCCACCAAGAAACATGCAAATGCCATTGCCCTCATTTGAATAACATGAATCACTAGCCCATTTAAAATTCATCTAAAATAAAAAGGGCGGGTGGATGAACATAAACAGGCAGAAGAAGCATTTTTCCTGTCAGAATTTCTTCCAAGGCTATTAAATCTCTTTTTTAAATTTTATTTTTCAGTACAAAAGTCAGATTGTTATTTGTCCTAGCACTGTTACAAAAAAAAATCCTGATGTGAGCACATGTATCTCATTCAAAAATTTAGCTAAATGTTTTAGCAGCAGTGTAACAGCTAACACAGCCATGAAGTAACATATGTGGAACATATCGTGTTATTATTCACATATCATTATCTAGTCAGTACAAGAGATTCAATATTCCAGCTCTCTATTCTAGGAAAATACAGGTACATTAGGCAAATGCTTGACTAGTGGACTGGCACCATGGCCTGCTCTATCCCACTCTAACTGCGGGATTCCAGACTTTTCAATACAATGCCTACGCTTATCACATCTGCACTGCGTGAAAAATGCAGGGTGAAGATGGAAGAAAGTGAAATGAGCACCCCCAAAATGATCATCTTATTCATAGCAGGACAAACCTCTAAAGTCCTGTAGAATGTGCAGCATTTCCCATTTGTGACGGGACATATACTGATGGAATGAAAGATTGACTTGGTTAAGACACGATTAGCATGATCCAGAATTACTAAGGCCTTGCCCAACAGGGGCGTTCAGCTCTTGGATAAATGAAAACGCTCTGAGCGACCTAGTGGTGCTCAGTATGACGTTAAATTTGTTTATTTCACCTGTTAGTGCCAAACCTGCAGCCCAGACTGTAATGCTGTGTTTGTACCTGTGGGGGCAGTAATGAATAAGCCCAAGAAGTTTCTGTAACCTGTGGTATTTGAGGTTTATTCTTGGATTCACTAAATACATAAATATATATAAATAAAATAGTACAGAATGTTTATAACTATTTGAAATGATCCTTTTGTTAAAAATCCTCTTGATACAGCAATGTAGGCAAAGAAAACCTTGCAGCTGCTAGTGGGCTCACTCTCTGACTGCACAGCCTATGACGAATCATGAGATATAATCAGGCCTCCAGAACGGTAGATTAACAACATGTAACCGCAATGTAGGAAGTTTCATCAAACATCAGCCCTCAAAGCCCATGTGGACGGACAGATTCGCTCCAATGTACAGAAAGACTGTGGCGTTCAATCCACGCTCACCTTATGAAAGCACCCTTAGAAAAACACTTGATTCAAGGCCTTAAACAGACAGGCTGATAAGTGTGCTGATAGCTTGCATAAGGAAAGGTAATGAATAAAAATAAAGATTCAAATAAAAGAGTGCAAACTTAAATAAATGGGAAAGAATGATCTGACTTTAACTTCAAGGCTCTACAGAGAGCCACAGCCTACATAACCTCAGTAAAACATTGTCCCAGCAGCAGATAGCACATAATATGACAGAGCACTGACAAAGCTGAGACTTATTACTGCTGCATTAACAGTGGCAGACTAAAGAGCAAGTGAGTTGCAGAATCAAGGGCACATTTAATCCAAATACCGGTAGCCCTGATGTGGCACGCAGCCATGCAAGTTCACTGTATGGATGCTTAACCTTCAGCACAGAGAGCTCTATTGTTTAGGGTTGAAATGTGAGTCTGTCTAGGCACACATGGTCAAGTGATTCATCACACAACCTGATTTCCCCTCTGCGAGCTTGTTGACGAGCGGAGAAAATGCCACTGGTATTTGGGTCTTCAAGTCCTATTCATCTTGATATGTCTGTATCTGACAACGGTGCTGGCGGTCAGGTCTGAACTGTTAACCCCAGGTGGCATAAAGTCCTCCCCTCTCTGGGCCAGAGAGCTAGACACAAAGCTGGCAAACATTTCAGCCACTGTTGGTGGAGTGATAGCAAAAAAGTAAAAGGACCAAAAAAATAAAATAAAAAAAAAGATGAAGGGTAGTGCACTGGGATTTCAACAATGTCTGTGGTGTTTTCAGGCACCATTTTCACCAGATGTAGCATTGGTGAGGCCAAATGACATTGGGTGTTGTTCTGCAGCTGGGTTCCACTGAAAACCAAAGGGAATCCTTTGGGAGATTACAACTGACCTGTAGGACTGCAAACAGGGCAAGCAGCCCAGGCTAAGCTAAAGGGATTATTCTAGTAGCTGTTTTATGCCTAGGCAGTAGTCCTCTATCTTAATGAGTAGCACATATGAGCTCTGCAGGGAGAAAGGAGAGGATAGTAAGAAAACAATTCCCAAACAAATTTGGGTGAAAACTATGAAGGTAATGAGTTTTAAATCTATTGCAGTCTTAAAGTATCATTTGTTTGTTTCAGTATTCAGACAAATGATGACTTAGAAAGCAATAATAACCAATCGTGGATGTATTTTAGTTCAGTTACCAATATTTAATTTAATTACATTTTAAATGAATTAATTATTTTAACACTCATACCTCAAACAATCAAACTGTTGGGCATTCTCTTTCTGCTTGTATCCTTTAAACTGAGCAATAAAGGCCCTGTTCATATGTTAACATCTGATCACAGTGATCCAAGCCTAGGGGTAATGAGAATCACAGATCTTCCCATGAATATACAACATGTTTTCACTCACCATTTTCAAACATAGCTTCTACATCCAACTACTGATGCAGTATTTACACAGTTAAATGAGACTGGTATGGTGCTAGTGCAACATAGGTTTGGGATATCATCTTGTAAACCTACTTTTAAATGCACTAAAAGATTAACTGATTAAAGTGAGTGATTAATAGTAATTCTGAACACAGCACAGTACACAGTGCACCACAACAAACCTCTACATTTGACCCATCAGCGTAGCAGGAGAGGGCAGCTGACATGGCCAGTGGCCGGGGAGCAGTGCTCGAGTCCAGGATATAAACCAGATGACCTTCTGATCAGAGGAGCAACTTCCTAACTGTAACACTACATGAGGATTCAAACAACGGTTTGACCACGGCTTGACAACCTTCACAGCAGAGGTTTTCTGAAGTTCACAGCCTTTGATTTGCTGTTGAATTTCTAGCATCACTCCTCCTGTAACTCAAATGTAAGCCAGAACCAAAAATTTCATATTCCCTTAATCAAGCCACCAGTCTCTAGAGACAAGAAGTTATGATGATGAACTGTTCTGTAACAGCAGGTCCAATATCTCTCCAACCAGCCAAGGCTTGAGAGGAGAGCAGTAAGTGTTGAGTACATTAGGCCGGTGTCAAACAGCTACATATCATGTCCATGAACCTGCTATCAGTCCATCCACATGCAGTTAATTTATGGGCAACAAACAGAAATGGCAAAGACCTTGTGAAGAATACTTTAACAACCCTCTAGGGAGAGTGCTGCGATATTTTTTGTGCTAGCAAACAAAGAGACTGGCGTTAAACTGAGGCTAACGGGTGCTCCCAAAGCTCCAAGGACCAATAAACTTCACTATGGAGTTAACTGGGGCATTTTCTTTGTGATGGAGCTCCCTGATTTAATTGACAAGCAATAAATCCTATGAGAATGCTGTGTAGGTCTGAGGTAACAATGCCTGTATTAGTATCATATTTCACAGAATTAGCTTAGATTTAGTTTGTTTTGACAAAATGTGTATTTGGTACAAAAGGCAGTTATTAAATTGTTATTCAGACTCATTTTCAGGCAATTTCATTTAAACACACTTAACAATATATTCATTCTGAACATTTTTTACCATCAATTTTATAAACAAACAAACAAACAAAATGATCTAAAACGGTTTAAAACAAAATGCTCTGTTCTAGAGAAACATTCCACATCTTAATTGTTGACGGTGATGGTGATGGGAACAAGACACCAAGAGTTGAATACCTTTAGAAACTCCCTCACAGGAAGCGGTTACATGAAATGATCACAAATACACTGCCTGATGAAGAACTTCCTCTTCTTATCAGTCCCTTTCTGTGTTCAAACGACTTCAAGGAGCATTTATGGGGCCTAACTAACCCACATATTTATTGTTAACTTCTTAAACTGAAAAACAGGGTTTAGCAGGTTTTGTTATGGTGTGTATCTAGCTATCTTGTGTCATAGCGTTACAGACGTAGCATTACAGATAGAACCGACATACAGTGCGGCAAAACTGAATTTGGCAGCAACCATTTCTGCAAAGTTGTCCCCCTTAAAGATGAGAGAGGTCTGTAATGTTCATCATAGGTTCACTTCAACTGTGAAAGACAAAATGTAAAAAAAATTCAGGAAATCACATTGTATGATTTTTTAAGTATTTATTTGCACACTGGTGCAAAGAATAAGTATTTAGCACCAACAAACAAGTAAGAATTCTGACCCTCACAGACCTGTTACTTCTGCTTTAAGAAGCTCTTCTCAATACAGTACACTCATTACCTATATTAAATGGCACCTGTTTGAACTCATTATCTGTATAAAAGACACCTGTCCACACCTTCAAACAGTCAGACTCCAACCTCCACCATGTCCAAGACCAGAGAGCTGTCTAACAACACTAGGCACAAGAATGTACACATGCACAAGACTGGGATGAGCTGATCTACAATAGGCAGCAGCTTGGTGAGAAGAAATCAACTGTTGGAGCAATTATTAGAAAATTGTATAAATACAAGATCACTGACAATCTCCCTCAACCTGAGGCTCCATGCAAGATTTCACTCCGTGGGGTACAAATGATCTTGAGAACAGTGAGGAAACAGCCCAGAACTACACGCGGGAAATGGTCAATGATCTGAAGACAGCTGGGACCACAGTAACGAAGATTACTATTAGTAACACACTAAATCATCATGGATTAAAATCCTGCTTAAGCCAGCGCATGTCCAGTCCCGTCTCTATTACCAGCATGACAATAATACCAAACACACCATCGGGGCAATGAAGGAGTGGCTATGTAAAAAGCATTTCAAGGTTCTCTAGGTTCTAACCAGTCTCTAGACCTCAATCCAATACAGAATCTGTGGAGGGAGATGAAAATCTGTGTTGTCCAGTGACAGCCCCAAAACATCACAGCTCTTGAGAAGATCTGCATGGAAGAATGGGCCAAAATACCTGCTACAGTGTATGCAAACCTGGTGAAGACCTACAGGAAATGTTTGCCCTCTGTCCTAGCCAACCAAGGTTACAAAGTATTGAGGTGCACTTTTGTTATTGACCACAT
>JBBIGC010000029.1:10060519-10075563 GCA_037576955.1 Lepidarchus adonis
TGTTGTAGCACTTATATGCACTGTTGTAGCACCTGCACTGTTTTTATGACTAAGAAGATTAAGTTGAACTCCCTGTACCTTGCACATCAGTATTGTCATGTCTGAATTTATGTTTGATTGTTCCTGTACCTGGAAGTCGCTTTGGACAAAAGTGTCAGCCAAATGAATAAATGTAAATGTCTGTGAGAGCCAGAAATCTTGCTTGTTTGTAGGTAACCAATCTGGATTTTGTTTTGCATTTTGTCCCTCATATTTGAGGTAAAGCTATGATGAAAATTACTTATTGCACAATTGGTCGCTGACTAAATACTTTTTGCCCCACTGTATACAGGAATTCCTGTTAAAGCCTGATCTGCTTCTGGACTCTTTCACTTACAGAAATAGGTACCAAAAACTGACATATAACATAATCTGCGGCAGTAAAGAAACATTTTCAGAAGCATTTTAAAACATGAAATGTAGAACTATTTTTAAAGCATGTACCACCTATAGTGTAATGATAGGTGGGAAAAATGTAAAGTAGGCAACTATTTCACTGGTGTATTTTCTACTGTTAAAATGTGATGCGATAAATCTGTATAAAAATCCAGAAAAAATCCAGTCTGTGTCAGTACTGAATGTTAATCTTTATTAAAATTCTTGGATCAGATAGACAACAAACACTCAATACACAAAAGAAGAGTGTTCTGTTTCTAATTAAACTATAGCATCTAAGCTAACAGGAATCGCAACCGGAGATCCAGTTCTCCAACATCACGGCTTATCACATATGTCGCATTTTCCTATTCGCAAACAGGCCTGGCAGAAAACTCCGGAAACTTGACCAGAGCTGTTTCAGGACTGCCAGAGGAAGAGAGGAGTGTGTGTAAGCCAGTCCGTCAAATAGGGAATACAACAATCATGCTATGGCCACACTGAATGGTAGTGAGAAAAGCAGGGATGGCGTGACATTGGCAGCAATGGCATAACACCTGTGCCAGGGAAGCAGGACAGGAAGGAAGTCTGGCAGAGAGGGAAAAGAGGAGAGTGAGGGGGCCAGACAGAGAGGGCAGGAGGGACAAGGGAGGCTGCGAGCCATGCAGGGAAAGGTGACTCAGATCTGAGAGAGAACGAGAGCAAGAGAGAGAGAGAATATATGCAATATACATGTTGCCAATTTCATTCTTAAACAGCATTTCAGTCTCTTTTTTTTGGATGGGTGCTACTACTATCCAGACTTTCATAAAGAACATCAAAAAGCTCAATAAATCTTTAAAGCTTTGGAAGGAAAAAGAATACACCTCTGTGGCCCTGACTTCACCGCTTATGATCGGCAGCTCAGATTCAAATACATTTATTCATTTAATACAGAGCTCTGGTGAATTCTTCATCTTTTGATTCAACTAGCCCCATTGTATTGACTGTCTTCATATTCTGTTTCTTTTTAGAGAAGTGCTTACGTTTCAGGCTAAAGGTAAATACTGCTACACTGAAAAGCAAATCTTGTTTGTGGGGGAGGGAGGGATATGCCACCTCCAGGCTAGGTGATAACTATGAGCCCGTGGAGCAGAGCTCTTTGTGAATTATGTGCCGTTAACCACACAATGACTTGACTAAAAACATGAGCTGTTTTGTGCCACAATATTAGAGAACAGTCCCAGAAATGCTGAACGCTCAAAAGCACTGATGAATAGACCAAGAGGTCAGTAAGAGGTGAGGAACTGTTGCTGGAGTCCTGATCAACTTACTTCTGAATCTAAAATCAAAGGTGAAAAGTGGAGTGGACTCGGAAGAACAGAAGCTTGCAGACTGAATCCGATCACTGTTTAAAAGTGTAAGAGTAAAAGATGGGGAAATTGAAGCCTATTCACTTTTCATTACTGCACTTTAGCATCCACCAACATGTCATGACCTAGAAAATGCTCCAGTATCTTATAATCTCTCTCACAGTCTCCAGAGCTGTAGAATCAGTATGGTGTATCTACATGTGACCCACCTCCACCAGAAGGCTCATTCCTAATGAGATCCCAAAACACATCACTAGCTCCCAAGGACAGAGGCTGTGGCCACAGCTGTGAGGACAGACATACTTCCACATTACACAAATGATACAGGCCTGTCCTGGCAATACATTTTTGACCATATAGGCAACAAATTACAGATTTTTAATAACAATTTATCCATCCAATTGAAAAATCTGACTTCAGTTGATCAGTTCTAACTCTTACCATGAAGCAATCAGGAGATACTGGCTATAATTGGGCATTGACTATAATAAGATGAAGCATTTTAGGTCAAATACATTTTCAAAACAGAAATTAAATTCACTGTTTGTCTACAAAGGTTTAAACTTCATGTGGAAAATATCAATCAATACCAGAAAAATGGCAAGAATTATATTTGAATTCAGATTGGCTTAAAACATAAACAGAACACAGATGCTTAGGGACAAATATTATTATATTATATTATATATATTATATTAAGCTATTTACAATAAATTCTGACGAGAATAGCTAAGTATTTTAACTATGTGAAGGCAAGTAAAAGTAAATCCCCATCAGTTCTTTCTTACACAGTCTCCAGACACTTAAATATGTCCAGGCCTTCCATAAGCCTAAACAGTATACGGTTATGTATGGAAAAGAGCAGTCTGCTCAAATAAAAGGCCTAGCATTAGCTAGAAAGCATTTTTTCAAAAAGAATAATTGTTAATTAAAATTAGGACCATATTCATGGGAAGCTGTCCATCACAAGCCTGTCCAATCAAATGGGGAGGGGTATTTTTTTAAGCTGAATTTGTAAGACAATTAAATTAGTTTTCTATAATTGGTGTTCAATTGTGGCCAGTCAAAGTCAAGACAAAAAGGATCATGAAAAAAAGGTTAACACCTCAATGGTAAGACATTTGTAAGTGGCCCTTAAATGTTCTCAACGTCTTCTGTGATTGTATTTAAGATACCTTATGGATATTGAAGGGAATTTAGGATACTGGATTTGGCATGTTATTGGACTTTGAATTTTACTTGCCATGGGTATAAACCTCGCAACTAAACAAGAATTTAAATAATCTTAATATTTATGTCTTCACAGACTCCCAACATGTTTAAGTAAGCAGAGTCTTGTGTGCTTCTTTGGTGTAACAAGTTGATTGTAAATGACTGAAAAAAGTGCTTGTATCTCTAGTTTGCAATTACTAATTCCCAGAATGACAGAACCAATTATAAACAAATTTATGTACATAAATTAAACCATGTGATATACAGATAACCAGGCCGCGTTCCTGCAATACAACCTTTAGAAAATATTCTGAGTGTCTAAGATATTTATATACATGCAGGTTCTAATACATGCCTTTTAAAACGAAATTAGTATTATTCATACAAACGAAACGATATTCAACTTTTTAGTTCTGGTTTAAAAAATTGTTCCATTTCTGTACATATTTGTTAGGCCTCTGTTGCTGTGACTGATACGGGTACAGGGAGGCATGATTTGACAACAGAAGTCGTGAAGACAACAGCTGGAAGATGGAGAGTGACAACTAGAGAGTGTGACATGTCAAAAAGAGGGTAAAAGAAGAAAAAGAAAAAGCCAGCTTGTAGCTGGTCAATTTGCGACATGAAGGGACACTAATTCCATTGGATGGAATGACAAATTTCATTCAATTAAATAAGTGGATAGCAATAAAAGCAAGGGGCAAAAAGACAGAACCAAGAAAATGCTAAGTAAGGAGCAGTTCTGAATGGAATGAAAGGAAAAGAACATTAAAGTAGAGAATGAGGGTAGAGGGGAGTCTGCGCAGTCTGCAGTCTGGGAGTCTGTGCAGTCTGCTGTTCAGCTTGTGTTAAGATGAAAGTGAGCCTGCTTAAAACATCATTAACCTCTTGAACACGCTTTTGTCAGTAGCCATAATTAAAAAGCTAAATTAACATTAATGTTCCACTGGTCCCACTCCTTCAGAGAAATTAAAGCAATAAAGAGTAAAAAATATGGCTGTCAAAAATAATAATAATAATATAAATATGATTTAGTTATAATAACATATTTTTATTAATAATATATATTAAAATGTTCAAAATCTAGGTTCATGTTTATTTCCACGAGGCTGAAATCTAAATTTAAATATAAAATTAAGCAAGCTTCTTGCTTTAAAGTGAATTATTCAAATGTTCTAGTGCAGCGGTTACATTTGGATATCAGCAAACAACTGCAGCTAGCACACCAACACAGTCTGACTTTCTGAAGTAGCAAATATTAAATTATAATAACCTACTAAATAATTAAATTTACTGCTTTACCAGCCATTCAGCCATTACCAGAAGTCACATTTGATTTGTAGCACATAACGTACTTCAAATTTTGAAATGATTTTAGCACACTGTTTATATTTGAAGGTTTCATTTCAAGACCTTTTTGAATGTGCTTCAAATGATCAAAAAAACAAACAGTAAATCACACAAGCTATTGCTTAAATTAGCCCAAACTTTTCCTTCATGGGACATGTGTGTATGTAGGCAAAAATTACAGCTTATCTTCCAGAAACTCTCAGTGATGAGCTTGAGATGGTCTATTCTGAAACCTAGTTGTGGTCAGTATCATTTCAGCCCATAACCCCAAGACCACAACATACATAAAAGCTATTATGTCCTGGAACAAAGACAAAACTATCCCATAAGAATGGGCTTTTCAAATAAAATGTAATTTCATATCTGTATTTTAAACAATAAGTATTCAAATATTTCAGCAAAGCAAAATATTTTACATTTACATACACTTGCCTGCTTGAGTTCACATAACTATTTTTATTGTGTATTTTAGGCACATGCAATTTAACATATACCTCCGATTTCTTATGAGATTTTTTTTGCTTTGCTCAACTTGCTTGAGGCAATAACAGATCTTTGTGTTTGAACATTTCGCATGGTTCTGCATTGCATGCTCAGACAGAATCTTCAAAATATAACACATCTTTATTCCAAACTGCATGTGCCTTATTTGAATACCAAATGAATCCCAAGTATGCTCAAATTAATTCAGATGAGTAGCCACAACCATTCCTAATTTCCACAGGACAATTCTCAGATGCCTTCAGTCTGCTCAGTTTATTCTCAGCATCAACAACATTTGATTGATGTTGCCTGCTGTTTTTGTTCCCTTCAGTAAAATTCACCTTTTAAGGATGCTCTAGAAAGGCAGTGAGGTGGACCAGATGTTGGACAGGTCACTGGTTCTGTCAGTGTGCGAGTCAGTCTGACAGGAAGTTCATATGCATGCTGAGTAGTATGGTCTGACAACCTCCTGCTGGACCCTGAGGTGTTAGCATGTAGTGAAACAAAGTCTCAGAGAAAGAGGGTGTCTTTCTTTGCTCTCTAGGATTGATCTTTGCCTATAATGTGAGAAAAGCCAAGGCGTGTAAAGATGATGCAATGCATGGCCATAAGAAGGCAAACAAACCACAGTGGTCATGGTCAGAGATGTTTACTAACCACACTACTCACAATTCAGTGCCTTTTTAAAATAAATTTTATGACAATTATTTACTTTTATTTATTATGTTCTAAAGCACATCATGGTTCATCAAGTCTATTGGCTTCAAATACAGAAGCCAAAGGTAGCAAGACAGGTACAGGCTTCGGGCCAGACTATGTGTGATTCAAATCCACATCAGTCAAAAAATTAGATTCATTATTTAAGGACAGTTTTTCATCATTACAGGGGGTCAATGACTTACAAAAATGTGTGGTTACATCACTGGCCTTTTTTTCTTCTTTTTTCTTTAAATGCATGTATTTACTGTCATATACGGTAGTACAGTGCAGTTGAACGTCTACTAAATGCTTTACAGTAATACCTGAGCACCAGCGCATGCGGTGTGTGTGAGCCTGCTGCTTGCAGGGAGGGGGAGAGAGAAGGGCAGTTTGTGCTGCTTTTTTAAAACTGTTTTTGCTGTATTGTTTATGTTTTATTCACCGTTAGTGTTGAATAAGTTCCTGTGTGTTGGTGGGTGAGATGGGGGGTTAATAGTGCACAGTGTTAAGGCACCATCAGTGTGGTTCTTGCCACAAGTCTCCTTTCCAATGCGTTTACTGCTGTGGTGGATGTTGAAGCATTAAAAAGAGCATTTCTATCCAGAGCAACGTTTTCTCAATGCTTTACTGTAATATGAGACCGTTAATGTATGTTGTCGGCTGTTAATAAAGTACAGTGCTGTTCAATAAAGCCTCTGCAGGAGTTCTGATTTACATCAAAATTTGCGACATGTCACACTCAGAGGAACCGAATCCTGATGTAACTTAAGGACCCCCTGTAATTAGGCACTATGATTAAACTTTTCGGACAAAATCATGTTAAAACTTTTAGAATTTATTCATTTAATTTATTGCATCTGAAAGTGGCCTCCACAGCTTGCAGGGGTGTTGCTCATCTCCTTATTAGGAGTAGCTGATTTATTTTTTTCTTTGATCAGACTTACACGGCAAGTGATGCAGAAGCTTGTATGATAAACAGTAATTAAACTAAGTTAATACAAAGATGGTGTGGTAATACATGTTGGTATGTGCAGCCTTCATATCTGCATTGGAAATTGGTGAATAAAATTTCATACACGTTTACATTACAAAGTTTTGGGTTTAAAAATAGCACGGATAAAGGCTCAAGCATTAATATTTTATTTAAATTATTAATATTTGTAATGGGTTCTAAGCATGTGGTTAAATTATTAGACTTCCATGTTGGATTCTTTCAATTGTAGTAACTAGACAGTGTAGTGGGACACATGTACAGCCTGTACTCAGGAGAACAGGTTAAACATTTGTTAGGACAAATCCTTTTTTGAATTTTGCTTCATCTATTTTACACATTTTAAAAAAAGGAAGGGTTTGCTGAATATTGTTGCTGTCAGATAAAATCAGCAGTTGTGTGCAAAAAATGCATTGTTTATGTAAAAGATGAGCAGCCTGGTTGGAGATTATAGACAAGGAACAGTAGCTCAAATAACCACTTGTTACAATCCTAGTTTGCAGAATTTCATCTGCATTTCATCTAACGCCACAGCCTACCTGAATATTGTTGCTGACCATGTCCATCCCTTTATGACCACAGTGTACCCATCATCTGATGGCTACTTCTAGCTGAATAATGAACCAAGTCACAAAGCTCACATCATCTAATACTGGTTTCTTGAACATGACAAGGAGTTCACTGTAATCCAATGGCCTCCACAGTTATCAGATCTCAATCCAATAGAGGGCCTTAGGAATGGGGTGGAATGAAAGATTTGTATCATGGATGTGTACCTGACAAATATCCAGCAACTCTGTGATGTTATATCAATATAAACCAAAATCTCTGAAAAATGTTTCCAACACTTTGTTGAATCTATGCCATGAAGAATTAAAGCAGTCCTGAAAAATGTGGAATAAAGTTAAGCTTGTAATAACTCGATTTCCCTGAAAATTAGCACATGACCATATTTCTTAATCATTCAAGATGTAATAAAATGAGCTGAAAGTAAAAACAGCACTGTGACTCAGGATGTGGATGATAATTTAGTGACCTTTGTCTTTCTGAGACACATTTTTACACAGGCTTTTACTGTTAATTAGCAATACGACCCTAGAGACAGTCATCTCTCAGCTCAATTACAGCTAAAACTAGATGAGGAAAGCTGGTAGGCAATATTCTTTTTTTCCATTACTTTGCCTGTAAGATCACATTTACTTATAAAAAGTGCTGAGTACATTAAACAAACGGCTCATTACTTACATATAATTCTTAAAGAACAATTACAGTTTTTTTTCTTCAGAAAAACAACAAAAATCTTGATCTAAACTGACCGGTGTGAGGAATGTCAGTCGTTGAGTTAGAACAGCCTCTACTCTAGTTAAGGACAAGGTACTAGAAGAGGAAAACATACAAGTCATGTATAAACTTGTAGTTCTACCAACTAGAACAAGAAGAGGTAAAATAATAAAATTTTCTTTTTGCTGTGATGTTGACACAGGAAGCTGCTACAGAGAAATGCTATCGGTGGAAACACTGAAAATTAAGCATGGTGACATCTTAGAAATGAAATAAATTGAAACCATTATGACATGCTACTATGTAGACTGTGTAACTCCGAGACTCAATGACAGCAATGAACCCGGAAATCTATATGCACTTCGCAATTTTCTCTGAAAGAAAGAAAATTCCCACAACAAAAACAAAACTGTGACTCAGGAAACACAACACCACCTGCTTAGATGTACTGTCAATGACAAAGCATTATTTATCTTTTAAAAGATTAAAAAAACTAAACAAAAAAACACTGACGAAGCCACATTTAGAAAAATGTGGACTGGCTTTGGAAGTAAGGGACCGCCAATCATTTAACGCAAGTGACACATGCACTGCTAGGGATCTCGGTCACCTGAAGCGCAAGCTCAAATATACATACAACACTCATAATTGCAAGATCATTCAGTGATTTATTGGTTCTGTTGCAATGATGCTGCATTAACCAGTCGCAGGCCAGCTGCTGCCCATATAATTAACATTTCGTTTTTAAATAAGTCACTTAATGCATGATTACATCTGTAACTGCACAATTAGTCAAAATAATACTCACTGTTCTTCTTCAAAAGAAAGTAACTCTGTAATGACTTCACTGCTTTAATGTTAAATTGTGTGTGAGACCTTTTAAAATACCAGAATCACCTCATGCTTCATTAACAACTGTAGAGCAGATCATTTCATTTAAAGCCATTTACCACAGTGTGTGAATAGTTAGATAATGAGAACAACAGATGGCAACACAGTTTGCTGTGCCATTTATGAAACTATTCACAAATCATATGTAAACATGATCCAGAAAAATGAGGCAAAGTGGAAAACGGTTCTGTTGTCAGACAAATTGAAATTTGAAAGTCTTTTTGGAAAACATGGATGCTGCATCCTAAGGACTAAAGAGGAGAGGGACCATTTGGCTTGTTGCTCAGTTCAAAAGCCATGGTATTGCTGTGCATTGATGTCTATGGAACTGGCAGAAAGAAAGCACCAGTGCTGAAAGTTATATAAAGGAAATAGGATATATTTAGGATATATATAGTATTTATCCCATTCAGGTGATGCCTTTTTTTTCAAAATAAGGCCATATTTCAGAAAGACAATGCTAAACCACATACTGCATCTATTATGACAGCATGGTTTCATGGTAGAAGAGTCCATGTACTGAACTGGCCGGCCTGCAGTCCAGATGTTTCACCAATTAAAAATATTCCAAGCATTATAAATCCCAGTACTCTTGAGCAGCTAGAATCTTACACCAGATAAGAACACAATACAGTCCTAATCAAAAGTTTAAGACCACTTGACAAAAAAATCATATGTTGCATGGTTGTATCTTAACATGGTTCCAAGTAGTTTTTTTGAAACTGTGGTCTTAAACCTTTGATCAGCTGTAAAACAGCCTGTTTCAGTGTAAATGTTGTTTTCAATAAATTGTATGAGTTTTCACTTGTGATGGACCTGGGTTATAGTTAAACTTGTCTGTGCATTTAGATTAACTTAAAAAGTTTCAATATTGGAAGTGTAATTTACTTTACATCACTTGTAATCCCCAATCATGCTCTGCCCCACTCAGAGTAATGGGTTTGTGCATTCGCAGAAGATGATGTGGAACCCCGTGAATATACAGTAGTGTGTAAAACTGTTTGTCCTCTTCCTGATTTCTTACTTTTTCCATGTTTGTCACACTTAAATGTTATAAATGATCAAACAAATTGAAATATTAGTCAAAGGCAACACAAGTAAATGCAAAATGTGTTTAAGTGATGTATTTTATTATTAAGGGAGAGAGAAAATCCAAACCTATAATGGCTGTGGTTCAAGTCCCAAAGCATTAGAAATGACTTTATAACCTTTTCCAGACTGACAGATTAATTTATTTCTCATTTGCTCCTGAATTTCTTTGGATCTGTGCATGATGTCTAGCTTTTGAGGATCTTTTGGTCTACTTCACTTTGTCAGGCAGGTCTCATTGAAGTGATTTATTGATTGAGAACAGGTGTGGCAGTAATCAGGCCGTGGAAAACTCAGGGGTGGAAATCACTTTGGATTTGGATTCTTTTCTCCCTTAATAATAAAATCAGCAAACACTTTTTCACACCATTGTAACAGAAGTCATATAAACTGCCCTGGTAGAGTACAAGTAGAGTAGATTTATATAATTTTACATGAATATGAGTCAGCATGGTCTCTTTGCCATTATGTGTATATTAAGCATGCTGAGCTATTATACACACCTCCAAACGGCTTAATTTACACAAACCTCTGTAACTTCCAGCAAACCACTTACACTGGAGTTAAATATGATTCAAACCTTGATGGGGAAAATTAAAAATCAATACTGCTGTTAAAGAAAAAAAAAAAAAGGAGAACTCAAGGACAGCCTCATTTCAATATACCTCATTTCATCTCAGCCACGATATGTAGCACCACCATCACAGATGAGGATGATCCAATCAGAGTTTTTTTGATGGAAAAGAAAGATATACAATAGGCTGCCTAGCAGCTTTACAGCTGCTTTTCAGGAGACATGGGACTGACATCATCTCAACATAGGCCCACTACACTGTGATAACCTTATGAAATTTGAAACAATAAATCAACTAAACGGACATCTCAGATATATGTCTCACATTAAGATGTAATTGAAAAAGACAAGGTCTTTATCACATCCTGGCTCATCCCATTTTCCCTGCTTTTATTGTCCTGGGGGTACTTTGGGCATTCATTCCGTTTCAGTCCCAAGGGCTTAACATATATATGCCCTGCGTACTTATGTTAAGCCCTGCATGAAATTCAGGTTATACATTCATACAAGAAAAACAGGCAAAAATAAAACTTAAAATTTGTGAAAATTACAAACATCGATATGAAAGTGCAAACACAAGGTCACGCAGATTTTAACGCAGACCACTGCAGCGCATCCCCCATGACAAAGGATGATTCAAATGTGCAGCTTTACCATGTTGTGGAGGGGATCTTTTCATGAGCGTCACGTCCAGGTCTGTCCAGCCACCCAACGAGCAAGACCATTACATCATTCTGTGATGTCCTTGGACCAGATAACCACCTTTTCTGAGCCGAGAACAATATTGTACTCAGCAGGAAGCTTCCCCTTAACACATGCGAGGCCTGGACTTCATTTCACTTCATTTGCACCTGCCAGGGCGTGCAAAAGAAACCGCAGACTTCAAGCAACTGCCATTCAAAGTAACTTTGCTGCTCAAATTAAAAACCACTCGGTATTTTCACAGTGCTAAAAAATAACGGTCTAGTTAATATTTTATTATTATTGATGTTAATTTTTTAATTCAACAAAACAAAGTACATTCATAGCCTGTGCCCCGTTGCACAGTCACATGGAATCAATCTCAAGTTTAAAATCCATGAACTGCAAGATGCTTTCAGCATTTCTCTTTCCTTACTCTAGGGAGGGTACGTTAATGATTACATGAAAAACTCAACCATGTATGTCCCGCAGAGGGACACAGACTGCTTGCTTCATGATATTCTCCCCTCCCCCACTGCTTTTAACTGGCACATTCTCACTTCTCAAAATCTCTCTGAGGACCTGCTCGTTTCTCCACGCCGCCTATATTCATTGTGGATCTGTAGGTCAGCCAGTGTTTGCAGTGGGCTGAGTGTCTGGCTGTGGTCTGGAGAAGACTCTCCTTCTGGGGACCAGAACACAAACCCTTCCTCCTGCTGAGGTAATCTCCACTAAACCATCTGCACAGTCATCTTCCTGCAGCGCTGGCCATGCAGGCTCTGCTGTAGCTCGAAGCACCCGCTGTATGAAAAAGCTACAGCTAAAACATGCACAAGGGAAAGCTGCAATTTCCACACACCAAAACAGAATAACTAGTGTAGCAGAAGACTTCTACAGAACATTCTAGGTATGATCTACTGCTAAGCATAAGCAACATGAAAAGAGCTCAACCTGAGGTAAAACTCTGAATCAAAGTGCATTCAGATTCAGTCACAGCTCAACAGGAAAAAGACACTGTAGTTTGAAAATCATCCTGATGCCAACAAAACTGACCAATGTTAAGTTGGTCATCAGACAAATTTGCCACTTACTGTATATCATGTGAAAGAAACCACCACACAATATGCAACGACTGGTTTGCATTAAGTCCTTCCCCACAAAACAAAAGTGAAAGAGAAAAGGAACATTTATCATTTTTGTAACGAAAATTCTGCAACGAGGCATAATGCATTAAGATTTTACAGTTCCACATCACCTGCTGTCTCACTTCTTACACAATATAACATTTGTAAATTTGTTCAGTTAACTGAAATACACATACGAACTTGAAAACACAAATTGTACATGGTTTTTCATGACCAGAAATATTTTAAAAATGTATTTTACTTGTTTAATTAATATTGTATGTTGTTTAACAGATATTCAAAGGGTCTGCATTAAAGAGACTCTTTAATCGCTATTAAAATAACAGCAAAGCAATTAAATTTTTTTAAATGAAAGGTAAATAATGATGGACGCAGAGGCAGTTTAATAAAGATATACAGGGGGTCCTCCAGTTACGTCGGGGGAGTTAACTCAGAACTCATGCATGTAATGATGCTGCGAAGGCTTAATAACAGCCGGCAATATGCATGGCAGTATTTGGCAACCACCGATTCTGCAAGTTGTCTCACAAAAAGATGAGCGAGGTCTGTAATGTTCATCATAGGTTCACTTCAACTGTGAGAGACAGAAAGTAAAAGACATTGTCTTGATGGGAACATCTCAAGCTGCCAATTCAATATACAATAAGACATGCAGGCTTTTGTACAGAGCGCTGTTAACAAGTTAGATGGTCCCTCTTCTATTTCGTCTGGGAGCTGCAGTATGTGCAATTTGTTCTCCCTAATTTTAATTAGTCTGAACACAGAACAGTTTCCCTATAGTTTGCCCCAAGAAGAATTTCTATATCATGTTCACATATGTCTTCTTTGCATGAAACACTTTAATCCGCACAGCAAACTGTGCTTCTGAGCTCATCCAGCGATTTCCATGACATAATCATCCATGTATGATTCACTTTAAAGATTTGATATGTTTTATTATATTGGGCATAAAATATTGGTCTATATGGTGTGCAAATCATTCCATTATACGTTTATTGAAATTTTACACAGCATCCCAATGTTTCTGGAATTGGTTGTATTTAGATTATGGCTCATTCTCAGAACAGCAGTGATGCTGAATTGGCTTTAGCATGTTAGTATTTGTGGGCTGCAGACTGAACCAAAAACACTAAAGTTTAAAATTTTGTACACTTACTATTCACTTTATCAAATACCTTGCAGATGTAAATGTGAGAGACAGTTTGCATTAGCTATTTTAAAGTCCATCAACAGTCAGCTTTTTTTGGCACTGTTGGAAAAAACCTGCTGTGATTTTTGACAATCCAGAGAACTTTAAGGCAAAAGTATGCTAATGAGCCATTCTTTCTATAAAACAAGTTCTGAGACCCCTTACAGTCTTTAACCCCAAATAAATTGAAAGTTTTCATTCTCTCTTCACAAATGCAAGAGTTCGCTGCAAAGTATGATCAATGTGAGTGCACCTTTAGCATTTAAATGCCATACAGAACATAGCAGATAACCCAGTGCTTTTGAGAAGCAAAGAAAAGTCTTTGAACTGGACACCAGAATCAATCAACAGTAGATGAAATCTCAGCCCATTGATCTTCTTAAGAGCTTTCGGCGACCAAGATGAATAAAATGGCAGGCTTGCTCCACAGCGTGAAACTGTACAATTGATCAAAGCAAGGGCTCGAACTGAGCAGACAGGCCACCTTCTGCGCTGTTTAGACTTGCCTATTATGCTGGAATTAGCCTTTTTTCATTGCCACAATAAAGGCTGCAAGTTCTCTTGGAATTGATGGTGTCTGAGAGTGAAAGAAGTGAAGGGCCCTAAGAAAGTGCACCGTACAAATGTATTGACTGTTCCTCTGTCCAGTTAATGCCTGTGTAATGTGCCAGATTCAGACCAGCTAACTCTTTCAGACAGCTCCACCTGACAGGAACCAAAAATTCTCAGCAATGGAAAAACCTTCTTTAGATAACACAACAGTATGATGGCATCTACAATTGTCTAAAAATCTGACTTCGGTAACAAATGACCTTCACCTCACTCATCTCTCTCACACACCGATTTCAGATTTCCAGAAGCTGAGCGCTGTGCCTCAGTTTAGGGTCAAACTTTAAAAATAATTTTGCTCAGGGACAGCTGTTGAACCAGACCCAAAAATAGCCCATCATCTGTTGCACCACTAAAACAAAGGACAGCCAGAGTGACTTTAATGACAGAGGGGAAAATAAAGCAACCTTTTTTAAACCATTGAAGGATAAAAGGGGCAGGGAATTTAGGACACTAGGTTTATACACTGATTTCAGTACTAGATCCAGCATTTGTTTCTCTACAATTTGATAAATATCGGTGGTGAACAAAGCAACAGGCACAGTGATGATAACACCTGCAATACCACAAAAGTACAGAAGCATTCCCATGTTTAGCAACAAATTCCTTCAAACACGGCTTAACTCGTACGCATGTAATGATGCTGCATGAACTAGCACCACACATAAAGCTCACACCAGTCCCTCTAGTGGCCGTCTCATATTACAGTAAATCATTTAGGAAACATTGCTACAGATAGAAATGCTCGGGTTTAATGGCTTCAACATACTCAGTGGATGATACCAAGTGCCACCACATCAGTAAATGCACTGGAGAAGTGACATTGATGGCGCCTATTAAACCCCATTCTCCCACCCCCAATTAACATGAACTCTTATTCAACACTAAAGGTGAATAAAACATAAACATCACAGCAATAACAGCAATAAACAGCCCACAGCACAGCACCCTCTTTCTTCCGTCCCTGCACACACACACACGCACTGCATACAGCTCAGTATTTGGCAGCCCAGTATTAACGTGAAGCATTTAGTGTATGTATATATATATATATATATATATATATATATATATATATATATAT
>JBBIGC010000029.1:10077308-10097110 GCA_037576955.1 Lepidarchus adonis
CAAACCAGCACAAACGTAGCACTAACGAATGAGACTATTCTGACTAGATTTGGACGATGTGGGGGGGCCAGCTTCACAGAGGTGATGGCAAGTCCTTTTGGAAAATGAAATCCCCACAAAGCTTGTCAGCTGAAGAAAGCATGAAGTGCTCTAAGATTGCCTGGTAGATGCTGTGTTGACTGTGGACTTCAGAAAACTCTGTGGACCAACACTAGCAGATGACATGGCCCCCAAATAATCATGGACTATGGAAACCTCACACTGGACTTCAAGCAACATGGATTCTGTGCCTCTCCACTCTTCCTCCAGACTCTGTGACCTTGATTTCCAAATGATATGTAAAATTTACATTCTTCTGAAAAGCGGATTTTGAACCACTGAGGGACAGTTCAGTGCTTTTTCTCCTTAGCCCAGGCAAGACACTTCTGACGTTGTCTCTGGTTCAGGAGTGGCTTGACATGAGGAATGTGACATTTGTAGCCCATGTCTAGGATTCGTCTCTGTGTAGTGGCTCATAATGAGTTGACTCCAGCCTCAGTCCACTCCTTATGAAACTCCCCCAAATCCTCTCAATGACCTTTTGTGGCTTACCCTCCTCGTGAAGGCGTGTTAATGACTGTCTTCTGGACACCTTTCAAGTCAGCAGTCTTGCCCATGATTGTGTAGCCTCCTGATCGTTTACTGAGACAGTTTAAAGGCTCAGAAAACCTTTGCAGGGGTTTTGAGTAAATTAGCGGATTAGGGTGACACCATGACTTTCCAAGCTTGAACCTTTATACTATATACTAATTTTCAGAGACAGAGAATTTGGGGTTTTATTATCTGAAAGCCATAATCAGCGAAATTCCAAGAAATAAACATTTGACATATTTTACTCTATGTGTAATGAATCTATATATGGATTTCACTTTCTAAAAGGAATGTCAAGAAATATTGAACTTTTTCCATTATGTTCCATTGCTAATTAAGCCAACATTCAGTTCAACTACAAGGGAAATAACAGGTTAGCATGTATCATATTTAGAACTGACAACTCAGTTATTTCTCTGTTTTATACTAAATGTTTACAGACATATGGCCTACCATATCAGAAACAGCTAAACCAATTAGCTAGCTTCCTCTCTTTTTCTTTCTGTCTATGTAAGAATCTGGGGAATAAAAAGTCATCTCCATCCTTGGTACCTGGAAACTGAGGTGAAATTAGCTAACATTGAGTTAGCACAGTCATTTAATACTATCTCAGAATCAAACTGTGATATTAGTAGTGGTCTGGTAGTAACTTGGGATTATAATTTGCATATTGTGTAATCATTAGAATTACTTGATTACTAAAGTTACATTGGTTTTATACGGCCAGTTTTAACTTACTTGAAGTGGTCATAAATATTTCATGAGTTTTTTTCTTCTTCCTTTTTTTGAAATTGTGTATTTAATATTTTAAACAGAATACATGCAATAGATTGAAATTACAAATATTTCATACACTCCTTTTATCCATGGTAACCCAGACATGGAAATGACTAAATTCATACTACAAATATTCCATAATGCATAAGAAATGTGACAGAACCTTATATGTTTAAGCCTGAATCAGAGAACATATTGCCAATGTTACAATGATAAATTCAAGAAGACATATCAAACATCAAATAATTTATAAAATTGTGAAGCATGGCTATTTATAGTCAGCAGTTCTGGTGTCAAAATGGTCAGAACAGTCTCTCTTTTTGGTGTCAAATGCTAAGCAATGTCTGCATCATATTGTCATATGTTTAAGAAACAGTCAAATGGGCAGAGCAAACTAACAGCTTTAAATTTATATTGTAGGTATTAAAAGGGAAAACATATGTCTATTAATATCAACATGCTTGGTTTGATGGCAATGTCTAGATTATTATAAGATGTCGATGCTAAATTGGCAGTTTGTGTTTCCATTAATGGCTTTAAACTATTCAATGCCAAACAAAAGGTGGCGCTTTCTTTGTCTCAGAGAAAACACATGCTACTTCATACTCCATTTCCTAAGGGAAAATAGCACATTAAAACACTTTCCTATTCTGGACCAGATGAGGGAACATTACGATGGACAAGAGTAACACATGGCATTTGCACTAGGTCACTGACCCCACCCATTACTAGGCCAGACAGCTCAATTTAGAGTGGAGGCTTTAACACAGCTGTCAATCATTATGAGTGGTATGAAAGAAGCTAAGCCCAAGCCAAAAGGCCAAAACTTAGAATGTGAAAAGGGAGGCACAGAAGACTGGACTTAGGTACTGAAGTAGACCTGATTAATCTTTCATAAAAACTAAATGATTTATTCAAGCATGTGTTTAAAAGGAGAAGCCATGGATTAAAAAAAGATGAGATAAATATGATAAATAAGTTTTTAGCTACTTTCAGGTATTGTTGGGTAGGTGCAAACGATATACAGCAATTTAGAGTATGACCTCAGCTTTGCCTTGCCTTATTTGTGAAAAAAAAACAACAACGATGAGCTGAATGCAAAGGACAAACATTCTTTGCACCTGCAAAGTAAACAAATCTCAGGGAGATTATAAAATCAGCATAATTTCTTTTCCGTTAACATGTGCTAAGAGGCTTATCTGAGTGAACAGATAAAGAAAAACCAAAACAATGCATTTTATGTGGAAATTGCATGTCTGTCTTCCACCATTCCCAGGTACAAGGGAGTTGGGGGCAGAAAAGGAGTGAGGAGATCGGCACATCCATCACTGTCGGCCAGCAGAGTTAAAGCAGAAAGGAAATCACACCAGCCTCTGCTGTAGCACCTCTACACACACTTCAAGGACACACGTGCATGTGTGTACAACCTCTACAGTGTAAAGGAAAAGATCTTGAGAGAATATCTGTTGTCCATTTCCTCACTCACTTTATGACTTGATGTCTTAAGTGATCTCAGTGCACAATTTTTAAATAACTAAGAATGACACAAATTTAAAAATTACACGTATACCATGTATTATGTGTATATAAGCTGAATTGTTGAAAATTAATAGTTATTATAAAAATATAAACACACACATACCCAAAGGAGGGTGGGGTACAAAAAGACAGACAAAGATGTGTGCTGCACATCTGTACTCACCAGAAACACTCTGTAGGCATCTTTCCGTTTCACGTACCCCCAGCATGGCTCAGTGTCATTGTACTTCATGCTCCCAGCACTGCAGGAGTGATTTCCACTGCAAGTACAAGAGTTTGTGTCATTGTACTTTCATACAAGATTCTGACAGCTATCCATGTGCAGTAGTAGCAAAAAATAAAAAAATAAAAAATAAAACCACACCTGAACTTGCATGTATAATGTATAAGCACCAATTAAGTAAATTGTTCACTATCAAAGAGGCACACAATGGCCTTAACCTTTACATGCCAAACTGTGAACTTTTAAAGCTACTACTGCAAGATTTAATAAACGTAACAGAACATTGGAAAGCATCCCAAATTATGTAGAACATATTGGCATTTAAATTTTAACATTTTTTGAATCTGTCTATTCAGTTATAACAGTTTCCAGTTAGAAATTCGAAGACTCCAAGCTAGACTATTTTGTTGTTATAGGTTATGAAAACTAGGCTGGGTGTAAATGATGATAACAAATGTCACCAAGATAAGATAAGAGAAGATAAACCTATATTGTCCCACAAGTGGGAAATTCCACATTGTTACAGCAACAGGACAGCAAACAGATTATTAAGAAAAACAGTAAGTAAGAAGTTGCTTAAGAAGTTACTGGTAAGAAGTAAGGCAAAAATAGAATAAAGTAATAAAGTAATATTCTATTACAAAAAATATAAGTATTTACACAAATAAATAAGGCAAATGCAAATAAAACTAAGCGAATATCAGCTCATCTACACGACAAAGACAATGACAACCATGTAATCCCAATAGTGAAACCTGCCCCTACAATATCTCATTGGGTTTTACTGATTTTTTTCCAATGTTCTATATAACTTCACATGAAGGGTTCACATGAAAGAAAGCAATTGTAGGTGGAGCTTGGATACATTCATTGTCAGATCAGAGGTAAATGAGGATAATAAGCAGTATAACATAGGAACATTTCTCATTATTTATACATGAGAATCAACTTCTCCTCAAATGCTTCTGACGGAAATAAAAAGCCACCAGTAAAACCCTGAATTCTTGTGCAGCCCTGTCAGTCAGGCTTCCTACAGCTGTAACGGAGACGGATTTCAACCTCTGCCACCTTCCCCAAGCTCAGACAGGTAAATAACACGAAGTGGCTGTTGGTACTACGTTTTTCAGCTTCAAACACCGTAAACAAATCCACATATTTTCACTTCAGACTAAAGGTGATAGAATACATACTGGATATGAAGAAAAAAAGCCTACTCTAAAAATGAAATATTTCTAAATAGTTCCATGGTAAAGCAGGTCAGGAATTCCCTTTACTTTGTGCATAAATGTAAAAACCTTTAAAAACAAACCTTTTAGATCTTTTGACAAACCTGACTCTTAAAAGTGTGTCATTTCCCCAACATCAAGTTCCCACAAACACATAGTGTTCAACAGTGGCCCAATAGTGACCAGCCAATAATCTAAGTTGACTTGACATTTTTAATAATTTACTTTCTTGTCTTTGGCAATCCACCACCTTAATTTTGCCTTTCTAGGTGCTGCCCTCTGACCGGGCAGATGATTTAGAGGCAGAAGTGGTCACATCATAATAAGACAGAGGCTTGAAAGGCACCACCCTAGGCAGAGTATGAGGCTGGCTGACACTGGCCCCATATGGTATTTCTAATGGCACACTGCTTGGCTTGGTTTCAGCGCAATAAAAAGATGTCTGGGAGCCAAACAACAAGGGCCAAATGCCAAAAGCCACAGGCGAAAGTCACAGAGGCTAAAGGCCAATTCAGACACATAGCGGAAAGAGGGAAAAAGAAAACACAGGAACTGGAGCTTACTGAAGTGCCTAAGCAAATAAGTGGCAAGTCTGCCAACAATGAGCAGGGTGATGTGACGAATACAAACTCTCAATGCCCATATAAACATAGACAAATATTACAGTGCTAAAGCAGGAACAGTGTGTGTAATATTTAGAAAAAGGTAGGAACTTGGCTGAACTCACCAGGACACTTCCATCAAGGACATGGGCACAGCCGCAGCGTAAATGGCCAAATCACCATACAGGTACACAATGATGCAGATGTAGAACATATTGACACCAACTGCAGGGCAACAAAGAACGAGGACAACAGAGTCAATCTAGAAGTTGAGACTGCGGTCAAAATATTTTTAAATACATTCATGGCCTAGTTATGTTAAGACACAAAGTTAAATTAATCCACAATTCCTGAGTATGGATAGTCTTTGCGTACATCTGACAAATCTGACATACAGGGCCAATGAAAAGTATGATTTTCTATTTATGCATATTTGTCAGAGTGTTGAAGAATGTTGACCTGATTTTATTTAGATTTTATTTCTTGAAAGACAAAAGTGAACAAACACTAGTTGGCTCTGTGTGAAAACTGTAAAAGTCAACTGGTTTTTTTGAGTCAATCTGACTAGATCTGCATTGGTTTGACTACGATCAGCGCTGTTGAATATTAAGATGGCAAATAGAATCTTTTTAAGTTTTTTCTTTTGTATGTTCTGTTCTTCGTGTAATACTGCATAAGAAATAACTACACACAGTAACCGGAACAAAACCACATCTTTTTATATTTATGAATGTGATTTTTTTTTTTTTTTTTAATTACAGTGAACCAGATGATCAAAAACACAGCATGATATAGGAAGCAAACAAACAAACACAAAAACATTAAGGCAGCACACATCAACATTCGTCAATTCAGCTAGTTTGTCACCTTTGCTGATCCAGGAGTTCCAATTGCACACACAAAGCACATAAAAGCATTAAAAGAATAGCAAGCCTTAGAGCAGTTGTACATCAACCTAATGCTATCATGCCAACTACCAAGCAGCTAATGGGATATAGCAAGTTACTTTGACACATTCCTAAATTTACCTAAAATATTACAGCACACCAAATACATCCTTTCATGGCAGTTGTTCCCTAATGAAAAAGACCTCTTTCAGCAGGAAACCGTGACCTGAAGCACTGCAACAATGTTCTGGAATAGTTTAAGGAACATGACAAGTTCAAGGTGGTGATTTGGTCACTAAATTACCCAGATCTGAATTAATTCAAGCATCTGTTGGATGTGGTGGGCAAATAAGTCTGATCTTGGAATCCATTACAATGGGTCAAAGCAAGGGGGATATTATGCAGGCAGTTTTAAGGTTTTTTGGTATGTCTGTATGTTCCAGTCTATTGTTAATTTATTACAGCATTCAACATCATAAACGTAGTAGGTAGTGAAACAAAAGTTGCGTTTTAAAGCATTATACTGGGACTAAGCCATTAACACTCCATTATGCATTGCTCAACATAAAATACAAAAATTTGATATGCTGTGACAAAACTGTGTACAGTGATATATTCTACATTTTTACTCTTTTAATCTCTATTTTGCATATATGTTGTGTGTGCCATCTTATCTGTGATGGCATTTTACATTTAAATAAACCACTTCCACTTCTATAGCTCCTGTTTAAATGAGCAAGTGGCAACCGGACTGTTCAGCAGTCGATACGAATGTTGGCAAATAAGCACAAAATCAAAGTACATTCACCGGCAACATTTTCACAGATATCAGTATTCGCCAATAACCAATCAATACAGGTCATTTATACAAGGGACATGCCCCTCAACTACATTCGCTGTCTCACTGCAGTCACCCATCCCCTACTAGTCAACAAATACAATCATCACCCCCACTGCTCCAACAAATACCAATATATCAGCAGCAGTTTGGCCCCTCCCACTTAGATCCAGTCTACACCCTTTCTTATCAATATCAATCATGTTAATTATGAAAATAATTGCTTCATGATAAACTTTCACTCACTTCTCTTATGCCTCACCGCCTATTTCCATTGTGCATGCCAATCGCAGACAGGAGAGTTTTTGCGAAGGGAAACAGAAAAGCATGCTGCGTCAAACATCCATCACACTTGAGAATCTCCAATAGCCCTGCTGCCCCCATCAGCCCATTTATTACTGCCAAGCAAATTAAAGCTCACAGTCTATTAAAGCTAAATGAAAAGGCTAAGGCTGTACTTTTTACAGCCTTGATTGATGTATATTTTGCCAGATGAAAAAAGGGCAAATGCTGTCTCATGCTTCCCGTCAATCATTTAAATGCAATGAGTAAAACGAGGAAAAGTAATGTTACAACACACACTCAATTATCAGTAAATATGTCACAGGTGCAACCTATGTTTTATACTATAAAAAACATATCAAGATTTGGCATTAAAATCACAAAACATCATAGTCAAAAGTAATAATCTGACAGCCTATACAGTCTACATTGTTACACAATGTGATGCATAAAAGAAAAAAAAAGAAAAATATATATAGAGAGAGAGATTTTAGTTTTTTTAGATGGAAACAAAAATCACTTGCCTGTAGACACACTAAATTAAAAAAATGTCAAATTAACTGTTTAAAATGACAGAAAAATAATAATGCCACCTAGTATAAATATCACAATGTGTTAAAGTAATTTTCTAATAGACTTGACTGATGGAATTAAATTGTACATCCAATCATCACTAATGAAACATCCCCAGTAAATAACTCTGTTTATGTTGGTCAGTGTTCTCCATGTTCTAGCATAAATGGTCCATCAACGTCATTCAACATGTAAGATTTTCCAAAAAAACAAAATGCAGAGTTCAGAAATTTCACATTTCTGCATAACAGTTCCACAAAGTTTGCTTTTAGCATTATTACTTTGCATTAAATCACTGACATTCTATAAATTCTATTCACATTATGATAAGGGACATTTAAACCACAGCTCACACAGTACGATAAACCTCATTCTGTCTAATGTCGTATCTTCTCCATGACTTTAGCCAAAGTCGCATTCTAATCAACAGGCAAATCGTTGTCGGCAGGAAGGTTACATTCACACTGCGGACCAGTGCAGATAAACCAACGCCCATCAAAATTCCTGTCAGTTCCTCTGGGCATACATCCATGGACCTCATCCAAGTCTTCTTGTTTTCTCTCTCTCTCGGTCAGGTACAGATTGACAAGATCTAAACGTCCTTTATGGAGAAGGGCCTTATTAAAGGAACAGTTAAAGGGGAATTCCAAAAGCGATTCAGGGTGGTTTAAAGTGAAATGATTCACTGTAGAGAATTTAAAGAGCAGATATCTTTGCAGTGGTGAAGATACAAACTACTGTACTAGTAAAAATGGCTACAATGTAATTATCTAAATCAAAATAAGTAGTTACCTTTTATGTACATTTTGCTTTTTTATATGACATGACAATTTTAGTGTTCAATGTAGCATACAAGTAAAAGAAGCTTTTATGCTAACTATTATAGCACAGACTAACTATACAGCAGCAGCCTTTCTGAAATCTAGAATTGCATTTTACATATGCTATTAGGTCTATTAAACAGCATTTTCTGTTGAAAAGGAACTACACACCAGATTGTGAACATCAACCAGCACAAAACCACATCTTTAAAAAAGTTAATCAATTTGTAACTTTTTTTTTAAATTTGGAATTACAGTGAACCAGATGGTCAAAAACACACCATGATATAGGAAGCAAACAAAAGAACATAAAAACATTAAGGCAGCACACATCAACATTCATCCATTTAGCTAGTTTGTCACCCTTTGCTGATACAGGAGTTTCAATTGCATGCACACAGCACATAGAAGCATCAAAAGATAAGCAAGCTTTGGAGCAGTTGTACATCAGCCTAATGTCTCTCTCTCTCAGTCAGGTAGATTGACAAGATCTAAATGTCCTTTGTGGAGAAGGGCCTTATTAAAGGAACAGTTAAAGGGGAAATTCAAAAGTGAAATGATTCACTGTAGAGAATTTAAAGACAATATATCTTTACATTGGAGGTGAAATGAACTACTAGCTGCAATGGCTACAATATAATTATAAAAAATGAAAAAAATTATCTACCTTTTATGTATATTTTTCCTTTTTATATATAACGTTAGTGTTCAATGCAGCTTACAAGTAATAGAAGCTTTTATGCTAACTATTATAGTGCAGACTAATTAAACAGCAGCAGCCTAGAATTGTTATTTACACACAAAATTGTATGTCATTTCAACCTAGAGCTGAGTGAAATTGAAAAAAAATCTTGTCCCAATACCCCCCCCATATCAGTAAATATCGATATACATCATGATCTAAATCAGATCACTACATTTAAAGTCTCCATTTTACTCCTAATTGAGATGGTGAAGATATCATGGTCCATTTTGATGTACTTATTTATTTATTGGGTCTGGGCTCTGACTGAGGACATTTTTCCCCTTCAGCCACTGTGTGGTCAATTTTGATGTGTGCTTCGGGTTATTGTCCTGTTGAAAGGTGAAAATTCTGCCCATCTTTAACTCCTAGATTTCTGCCAGGTCTACTGTTAGTATCTGACCATTATCTTCAAAGTCCATTCTGGCAAAGCTCAAACAAGCCTTAATGTGGACTTGTGTGAGAAGAGGCCTTTTTCATTGAGACCCTCCCGAACAAGCTACAATTGTGGAACACTTGTGAAATAGTTGTCACATGCACACAATGACCACTCTTTGCCATAAAAATAAGATGGCCAGATTCAGAGATGGTCCTAGTGGCAACAAACACTTGCAATTTCTTTATTGTGGACTTAGTGATGAAAAATAACGATGCAGGTCTCTTTCAAGGCCCTGCAGTTGGAATGAGCGTATCCTAAATGGGTGAGGACCCATTGGAGGGCAAGTCTGGTGCCAGCAGCCGCGGTAATTCCAGCTCCAATAGCGTATATTAAAGTTGCTGCAGTTAAAAAGCTCGTTGTTGGATCTTGGGAGTGGGCTGGCGGTCCGCCACGAGACGAGCCACCGCCTGTTCCTGACCCTGTCTCCCGGCACCCCCCGGATGCCCTTGATTTGGTGTCCGGCCAGGGGTCCGAAAAAATTTGAGTGTTCAAAGCAGCCCCGCACTCGCCTGAATACCTGAGCTCGTTATTAGGGGGCAGTGGTGGCCTAGTGGTTAGGACTTTGCCCCTGAGAGCAACTAAAATCCATTCAAGAATTTGGGGGAGCTTCACAACGAGTGGACTGAGGCTGGAGTCTGCGAATCACGAGCCACTACACACAGACGAATCCTAGACATGGGCTACAAATGTCACATTTCTCGTGTCAAGTCATTCCTGAACCAGAGACAACGTCAGAATCGTCTTACCTGGACTAAGGAGAAAAAGCACTGAACTGTTGCCCAGTGTCCACAGTCCTGTATTCAGAGAGCAAACTCACCTGAACCCCTTAAAGAATCTATGGGTTCTTGTAAAGAGGAAGATGCGAGACACCAGACCCAGCAATGCAGACGACCTAATGGCTGAGATCAAAGCAACATGGGCTTCCATTACATCTTAGAAGAGCCACAGGCTGATCACCACTATGCCACGCTGCACTGATGCAATAATTCATGCAAATTTCTGAAATTTATGTCTAAAATATATATTTAAAACTGATCTTGTATATTATTCTATTTTTCTAAGACTGTGAATTTTGGATTTTATTATCTGAAAGCCATAAATCATTGAAATTCCTAGAAATAAAAGCTTAATATATTTCATTCTATGTGTAATGAATCTGTATAATATAAGGATTTCACTTTCTGAAAAGAATTCCAAGAAATATTGAATTTTTTCACAATACTCACATTTTTTATGTACCTGTGGATTGCAATGAGTAAGTAAAACAGAAAAAACATTGGTTTGTGAAAACAATGGGGTGATGCTTTTCTATACCAACTGTAATTAAATAAAATCATAAGTGCTAGAAGTCACTGTGCAGCTCCATTTCAGATGTGTATCTACATTCTGTATTTAGCTGGGGATATGGTAATATGGTAAAAAGTTGGCAGATGTTAGATAAAATAATCCTTTATTGTCCCACAAGTGGGAAAATCCACATGGTTACAGCAGCAGGACAGCAAACAGAGTATTAAGAAAAACAGTAAGTAAGAAGTTGCAACAGTAAGTAAGAAGTTGCATAAGGCAAAAATAGAATAAAGTAATAAACTATTACAAAAAATATAAGAAGTATTTACACAAATAAATAAGGCAAATGTAAGAGCATAAGAGTGAAAAAAGTGTCGACAGTGCAGGGAGACAGGAAATATTGCACAGAAAGTTTTTGCACATGTTGCACAGATGAATATTGCACATAGAGAATATGACAATGAATGAACATGAACGTTAAAAAGATTAATAGTATTCCCCGTCTCTTAGAGAACATGCTTTAGGCACAATTTGCAGTGCAAGATGTTCTGCTTCTGATTTTAAATGTTCAAAATATCCACACAATTCTTCAGACCCTTCTTTTCAACCACAAACTCATCTTTTGAGTAAAAGTTATTTAATAATATTGTTATCGTTTTATCGCCCAACTCAATTTCAACATTTTTGTTCTTCCCTTTCAAAGCAATACTTAAAAAAAGAAGGCAGTGTACTGAGGCCTAGCATGTGGTAATATCCTATTACACACAAGTGGCAATATCCTGTTTAAATGTCAAGGAAAAAGATAAAAGAGAATCAGGTTGGAGCGCATGTGGGTGGAAGAGATGTTTTCCTCAGCTTCATACATGTGAGCAACAATCCTAAGCCTGGAGCCTGCAGCGGTTCTAACATCACATCATTAACTCCTACAGACAAAGGCCGTCAAGGATCAAGTATCCATCTGATTGGCTTTCTGTGCTTAGTCCCTTCTAGCCAGGCCTGCAGCACGCCTGAGCAATCTTAGCCTTTACTTTAAATACCTTAAAAATAAAAAAAAAACGGACCATTAACTGCAAAGCTGCTTTCCTGCTAAATAAAGAGGCAGTACTACACATCCGACTCTCCTTTGTGTAAAGGAAGCAATGTGCAGTGTCCAGAGTCTCCAGTGGGTGAAATGGCTCATTCAGTTTTACCCACAATTCCTAGCTTGCAGATAAATTGTCTTGTTTCTCAAACAGAGAACGTCTCAAGTCTCTAATAAAGAGAAGATGTTAAATCCTTACAGAGATGTACGAGAACATCAGTTCATTTGTACTGAACACACACACACACACACACACACAACAGACAATATCACAAAGCAGCTTCAAGGAACCGATAAATGATACATAAACATCTAAAGGATCCATTGACTAACAGAGAAAAAATCTTTTGATTAGCTAAACCAATATAATCAAATCTTGCTAGTGGAACCTTAATGTTATATAGTGAATCCTCAAAGTTGAAGGGCATCTTATAAAACTTGTACAACCATACAATCAATGCTTTAACAAAATACATGTCTGCAGAACATGGATAGGTCTACCAATATATTAAGCAGTGTAATTACAATGTCAGTCTTATTTTCTAGATCATACAGCTCTAATCTCTATACCTACAGCAGCCTCTGTGCACATCTACTTCATTTATGATTGCTCCTCAGCCAATCGATACATTCCAGCTCAAGCACCTGGACGAGAGGACAAAGTGGCCGGCCCACTCCATCCTGTGTGGGCAAAGGTTAGCGTGCAGGGGGCTATTTTAACACTTCAGGCTTTAATAGAATAATCCACAGGGCAGTCCGGGGGAGAGACTACTGCGCCGAGTTTACTAAGCCCCCCTGCTGAACGACGTTGTGTGCGCACAAGAGCATACGAGTGTGTAACAAGTGCAGCACCTAGTGGATGAGGTACATAATTGGAGACCGAACAAATAGTGAGCAGCAATGGCAGCTCAAAAGCTTTTCTAAAACCTTGTTGTCCCCCAGCTCATTGAGAAGATGCCAAAAGCAATGCTGTTGAGGTATAACATCGCTGTGCACTATGTAAGGTACTGTTGAGTCAGCCATTGCTTAACATGGCCAGCACAACAAAGCAAAAAAAAAAACTAGCCCTCTGATACTGTTGCAAGAAAAGGGTGAGAAAAAAAGATTCACCAGATGAGAAAATTGCCTCCATCTGTAGTTCAAGGTGAACATCATTCTCCTTTCAATTTGCCTCAGCAAGGTTTTCATTAGCTGCTCTTTCAGTCCGTGTGCATCCCTGCTTTGTTGCTGCAATGTGCAGACAGGAGATTACACTCAGCAGTGATGTGTCTAAGCAGGTACTAAAGACAAATTAACCATTCCTAATTATATCCTATTAACATCCAATAACCTTCTTCTTGCCACTACAAAATGGGGGAAAAAATTACCCACCAATGACCTTCCAAGTTCTACTATACTTTAAAAAATAGCTTTGAGTCTTTAACACATCTGGGTTCCAGCTTCACTGTGAGAGCAAATGTTCAGGATCTCTTTTTAATAAAGACCTAATTAAAAAGTTACAGAATATACAACATTTGAAGGAATATGGATTTAACAAACATTTAGTCAAAAATATATATTTTCCTCAGTGTGAGGCAATTAAAGATATTTGCATTTTTACATTATCTGCATAATTCCCACCCAGCTGCATTTCCATTTTGGCTCTAGAAAATTTCTTAATAGTTTGAAAGTTTCCCCTTACTAGACACTTGCACAGACATAACCAACAGAGAATTCATAAATCATGGAAAACAAAGTCAAGGGAACTGCATCCTGCTTCACTTTCCCACTTCTGAATCCTTCTTCAATATGTAAATTGTAATGATAATGTCTGTTTTGGTCATTGAACGTCCATTGAACATTTTACATGATGTATCCTAAGTGGACAAACTGGTTTGGAGTGACTTCACACACTAGCATTTTTTGCTGTCTTCTATTTGTATTTAATTGGCAGGACCCATAGATGAGAAGGAGACTATCTTCTCATTGTTGTTTCATAGCCATACGGTTGCAAAAGTGAACATGTGCAGAAAATGACTGTGGTCAGCTAAAATGATTGCAAGACTGGTTTGTCACGTTATTGCTTTTTACAGATTTTGTAACAGTGGTACTGAGATTAACAGAAGAAATGCCACATCCTGCCTGGCTTAAAATATGCCACACATTCTATAACCTAAAATGTTACTTATTTGCAAAATTAATCAATGTTTAAATCAATACTTTGAGTGCTTTAACATGAAATTGCACATTCCAGAGAAACTTAGTGATATATATGATAACAGGAGCCAGAAGTTGCAAGGTTTACAATGCAAAAATGCAAATATAGTACTAAACTAACTTTACAGTGACCTGCATGCTCTTAAACAGGAAGTTTCCTAAACAAGCATTTTCATGAATATGTTTTATGAGCAGGAAGAACTTTATAAAAGTATAAAAGAATCTTAAAAGGTTCTTCACATCCACATATTTAATTTACAAAAAATGTTATTTTAAGCTGCAGATGTTTAAGAAATCAACACGTTTTCTATCGCAACACCATTTATTTTGGTACCTTACTTTTAAGTGTGCGCCCCTTCTCTACGAGTTTTAACATTTATTACAACAATGCAGTTCCACCATTAAAACAAAACAAAGTCTTTACAATTTGAGAACCACTAGAGGGCTACATAACTACAGATTTCAAAACTGGTCCCGAACTATCCACCCCAACAGGCCCTTTCTAAACACCCGGAAAAAAATAGCACAAATAAGATGAGACAATAACCACTATGCTTTTACTTCAGTTAAGGCCAGTGGGGAAAATAAAGTAACTTGCAATGATACAATATACTACAGGCTTCACGAAAGGTGCCAACCATTACTGAGGTTTCTGCTTTTGGCAGCTTATGAGAATTCTTACCTTTATTAAAAAACATGGAAGCCATCTGTCCCATCTCGACTCTTTCCACAATGTCATAGTGATCTGCCGAACCTCCACGCTCTTACAAAAAAAAAAAGACCATTATTTTAAAATATTTATTTTAAATTTTTGAAGGTATAAAATGGGCTGAAGAATACCAGATTAGTAGAGCAAATACTCACGGACAGAAAGAATTGGTCGAGTCTCCACTGATTCTGACCTTCCCCTAATGGGGACCTCATCATCTGAATAGTCAGAACTAGAATCACTGTTGCTGACCTAACAAGACATTCAAAACTTAAGTCAATCAACATATTTACAAATTAAGTTCCAAGTAGGGCTGCACAATGTGATTGATGCAGCCTTTACCACTGGGGTGTCCGCAGTTGGTCCTGGAGGGCTGGTGTTCTGCACAGTTTGCTAGTTCCCCTCAAAAATACACTCACTAAAGCAGGCAATTCGCAGGTGAGTTCTGCCTGGTGAGCTTGATCAGGGAAACCACCAAACTGTGTGGAATCCGGCCCTCCAGGACCGGAGCTGGACACCCCTGCTTTATTAGAAAGGGTCATTTAAAGAACTTAAGAAAATAGAGTCAAACTCTGTTAGCGCGCCACTATTGGGCCGGGCCCGGGTTGCGAGCTGCCCAAACGGATCACGGGGTGGTGGTTACAGCAATGGCTCCTTTTTCTGTTGTTACAGCATGTGTCTGTCATATACGGTAGTAGAATGCAGTTAAAAGCCTACTAAGTGATTTGTGGTAATGCTGGACTCCCAACAGAAACACAATGTGGCATGTTTCATGGGGAGCAATGCATTATGGACTATGTAATGTTTGGAGCACCGAACCGGTTTGTGTTGCTCACAGGGAGTTAAGAGTCCGTTTTAGAAAGAGTATGGGCTAGCGACATGGGAAAGGTAACTGGTATATGAGTGCTGCTCGCTGGTGCAGACATTCCTGAAAATTGGCAGCAGTTAATAAAGCCTCCACAGTATCAATACCTTCATGAGTTAATCAGGCATGCGTTAATAATGAGAAAACAGCAGCAGCACAGAGGTCCTGGAAGTCGCTTTGGATAAAAGCGTCAGCCAAATGAATAAATGTAAAATGTAAATGTAGGCTACATCACTAACACTGATAAATCTGATAACAGATTTTGGGGATTTGTAAACACAGTCTCTCTAGGACATGGGAAACATATACAATATTTTTAGCAAACATTGATGCATAGCTACTTTGTATGATATAAGCTGAACAAAAATAAAAAAGCATTATGATGACACTGTGCAAAAGTTTGGGCACACTAAGAGTTCCATAGTCTCAGATTCTTTTTACAAGGTTTCAGATCTTAATCAGCCCTTTAGATCTGATGCATGGTAACAGCTGTCATTAGTAAATGTCAGCTGGTGCCAATTTCAAAGCTTTACAAATATTCTGACTCTTCAAACCTTGTGCACACACTTGTGGACACTCAACAACCATGGGTTCCTCTAATCAGCTGTGTAACGGTTATTGGAAGTTATTAATGCCCACAATGCAGGTGAAGGCTACAAAAAGATAACAAAGCGTTGTCATCTTGCAGTTTCCACAGTGAGAAGTGTAATTAAGAGATGACCGTTCAGGGGAACTGTGGAAGTCAAGATGAGATCTGGAAGACCAAGAAAACTCTCAGAGACAACTGCTCAAATGCTGGTCAAATCAAAATCCCAATTTGACTGCAAAAAAATATTTTGCAGAAAGATTTAGCAAACTCAGGAGTGGTGGTGCATTGTTCCACAAGACCTTCATGGAAGAGTGAGCAGAAGAAAATCTTACCTGCATCCCCATCATAAAATCCAACATCAGAAGTACACAACAGAACATCTACAGAAGCCTGATGCATTTTCAAAATAACTGCTGTGGACTGATCAATTTAAAATTGAACTATTTGGCCACAATCAGCAATGGAATGTTTGGAGAAAAAAGCAGCAGCATTTTGTTAAAAGAACACCTTGCCAACCATTAAGCATGGGGGTGGATCTATCATGCTTTTAGGTTGTGTTTTTGACTAAATACCAGCAAATTCTGCCAGAGATGGTGCTACTACGTACTGATTATGTAGGGTGCCCAAACTTTTGCACAATAACCTAATATTTTTTTTTTTTTTTTGTTCAATGTATTTCATAAAAAGTAACTACATCAATGTTTGCTAAAAATATTGTGTATTTTTTTTCCATGTCTTAGAAAGTAATCTGTTAATTATTAAAGGGTGTCAAAATGGAGGAGAGTTTGGCAAGCTAATGGGGAGTGAGCGAACAGGGTTTGACTGTAATGGGTATGAGTAGTAGTAAGGTTATCAAATTATTAAACAAAAAGCTATAAATGTTTACTTGCCTTTTAGGACAAAAAAATAAGAACATCCCATGTCATTTTTTAAAAATACTGTTGGCTTTACATTTTTGAACAATCAAACATTTCATCATCTTTCAAACAGTGTCCCCTGATAAAGGTGATTATATGCCAACAAAAGACACATAACATTGACATTTGAAGTCATTTTCAGAATTAACAAATTACTCACTTGGAAAATTTAAGCACACCTTCAAATTAATCATGACATTAACTCCATGAAAGCCGGTCTTCTTTAAATGTGATCTAAAAACCTTTCTGTTTAATGGATGACATTTTCCTTTGTTTATTTATTCATTATTATCATTATATATTTTTTTCTCCATGTGTGTGTTTTCATTGTAAAGCAACCTTGGGATTGTGAAAGGCACTATATAACATCATTATTATTATTATTATTATTATTACTATTATTATTATTATTAAAATTAGGCTCCGGTGTTCCAGATTGGTTCCACCTGCAGGAGTTTCTAATTAATAGCACCTAGTCTTATTTAAACCCTGAAAACTAGGGTCTGGTGTATGAAGTATAGTTTCATCTTGTCAAGATCTAAAAAACTTTTTTTTTTTTTTTAAATATCCCAAGATCTTTGGACAAAAAGGTTTGGACTATGTGTCTGGCAAAGAATTTAAAGAGATTTGAACTATTTCAAACGAATCACTGTAATTGAGATATTTTTGAGGAGCAGTGCTCAATTCGTGTTTAAATTAATACTGAAATGTTATCAATAAATGTTTCAGTAGTTTGCATCGTGTTGTGTAATTGATTACAATTGAAAAATTAACTGCTGGATAATAATAATAATCATAAAAATATTAATAATAATAATCATTATCTAGAGTAATCATTTAAAAAAATAATCATTTGGAACAGCCCTAGTGAAAATAAAAAATCTGGAAAGAGACTGAACAAATTTCACTTAAACTGATGGCATGCCAAAAGGCATGAGAGCAAGACTTATTGTCAGCCATTATATAGACCATGCCTTTCAGCATAATGTACCAGACAAATCAAAGAGAAGATTGTTAAGCCACTGTAACCATACAGTTTTTTGGCATAAGCCAAAAAAAGAACCTCATACCAACTATGAAGCATGATTGAGGAAATGCGGAAGTTTGGGTTGCTTTGTTGCCTTAGATACTAGTCAACTTTCAGTCATTGATTCAGCTATAAACTGCAATTTCAGCAACAGGTTATGAGTTCTTAAAGATATATATGTGAGGAAATCTGTCCAAAAGCTGAAGATGAATCAGAGTTGGGTCTTTCAACAGGACAATGATCTTGTGCATACTAAAAAGACAGCCAAAAAATGGCTTAAAAAGAAGAACTTGAGGATATCGGTCAAAGATCTGATCTCCAGTGAAAAATAAGGACATTTGAAAAGCAAGAAAAACCTCAAACAAACTGAAGGAATTAAGCACAGAAATGTGATGATTAAGTTGAGCAAGCTGATGTTAGAGACTGGCGGGTAATTATGCAACATGGCTACATGGTATTTTTCCATAAAAGGGGCAAAATTTACTTCTGAGGCACACAATTTACTTACAGAAAAAATTACATCCGTATACATTTTGGTTTAAAGAATTTATAAGGCTACTGTCCTTGTGGTTTTCACGTATAATGTCTATCAGCAGGTACTAATGTTTGTAACTGAAATATTTGCTTAGTCAAGTATACAGAAAGTAATCAACAATTTCTGAAATGTACTTTTTTTTTCCACATGACTTTATGCTGCTGGCTCAAACAAGAACATGAGGCTGCAGGGACTTTTAAGTTTGCATGGGAATGTTGTATCTGGTGCCAATCTCACCTCTTCCTGCTCTCTTCTCTTCCAGCGTAGCTGGGCATTGGCAGCTGCCATGGCCTCAATCACAAATGTAGTGGTCATGTAACTGGAAAGCAAAAAGAAGAGAAACACACTGTGGGACAGGGTACAGTGACAAGTAACTGGGACTAAATAATTGGGATTTATAATGAATGCAAACCCCACTTCCAGAAAAGTTGGAATATTTTCCAATATGCAATAGAAAAAAATCTTAAACTGACAAAAAATGTTTCAGTAGGTTTACTGACCAACTTAATTATATTTTTTAATATACACAAATGTAGAATGTAATGGCATAGATGTATGGCTCTCTTATTGTGTATTACAGCTTCACATTGCATCATCCATGACTTCCAAAAAGAACTTCAAGTTTCGATCTGTTTGACCACAGAAAAGTTTTCTACTTTTAAATAAGCTGTGGCCCAGAGAAGATGTTGGCATGCCTCCCCAGTTTGTTGGCATGGAGACAGCACCTGATGGTTGCTTTGGAAACTTTGTGATGCCACAATTGATTGAATTTCTTTAACAGTGAGCTTTTGAGAACTTTTTATTTCTCTTACCATCCTCCTCACTGTGTGTGGTGGCCTTATCCAGGCTTGTTTACCACTGTTGCCGTTGTTTTAAACTTCTTAACGATTCTTCTGACACTAGATATGGGCAGGTGCAGGCGAGTGGCTATTTTCTTTTCTTGTAATCTGTGTGTTTTGTAATCTGTGGTCAGGGCGGTCGCCAAAGCATTTCACTACACATCATACTGTGTATGAT
>JBBIGC010000029.1:10100275-10120526 GCA_037576955.1 Lepidarchus adonis
AAACAGGAAGTGATGAATTACTAATTAAATGTTTCTAGATACTCTGATCAACTTTGTAAACTACTGTAGAAATGACAAAAAACCTTAATTACATTTATTTCCTAGGAATTGCTAGGGGTGCCAATAATTTTTCTACAACTTTCAGCGTGAGAGTATGCTTCTGCAATAAAAACGGAATTTATTTTAAGGCTTTTAACACTTTACCAGGGCACTGTATTTGGAATTGAGGTTGTGAGCAAAGTAACCCCCTTTTTACTTAGATCCACCGTTATTACCTTTATTCAGAATTCTTTATTCTCTTCTGGGTTTTTAATTTCATTCAGAAATATTTGATTTTGCTTACATACCTCACTTTTGACCTTCAGCATTTTATTGTGTCCCTACACTGACAAACAAAGTGTGTACCAAGACATGCGCTAGACAAACTGGTTTTAATTTCTGCCAAGCAACTAAAATGTTGATTTGATGCAGTGATGTCTTGATTTGACATGTTTTGATACATACAGAACAGTTCCAGAACAAATACCTTTGTAATGTCAAAGTGTGTAGCCAACATACAGCCTGCATCCAGATTTTCAGGTTTAATCAGATTTCCAGTTCCGCAATCAGACTTTATGTTAGGTTTTAACTCTCTTTTAATTCTCATTACATAAAACACAGATTGGCTTGGGAAGCATTTAAATGTTTACCTTCTAAAAATAAAGTCAATATTTTTTTTTAAAAAAATAAAAACTTCTAGAACTTGATATTCTTAGCACTTCAGAGGAGAAGAAGAAAAAAGTATGGGTTGTAAATATGCTAAAGTGGTGTGATGACAATGTGTTTTTATTCTAACACTGTGTTTTAAATTCAATAATGTGTTACAAATACTACTTACCTCATAAAAGCTAAAAAAAAAATAAGGGCAAGGCTGACCACCCAACCAGCTGCAGCAAAGGCCTTCGGCATAGTCAGAGCACCAGTACCCACAATCAGATTGAACATGTATATCAAGCCGACCTGTACACACAGAAAAGAGCCTCCATTAGAAGTGTTATGATGATACTTACAAATTTGTATTCACCTAGGTCTCAGATTTGCCTGCTCAAAAAAGTAAATCTAAGAAAAGCAGGAGTCTTGCAAAACGCAATCTTTATTTAAGCCATCTGGTGGTGCATGTTGGACTGTTTATTTTATAACTGTCAGAAAATAGTACTACATTTCAGAAACTGAAACTAACTATAACTGAAATGAAATCAATTTACACTACAAATCATCTCTCCCCATAAATACTTCACTGCACACATTTTATGATTTACAACAGTCCCAACTATCAGTGTACAAGACAAAGTCAGTCTAACTAAAAAAGCCATGCAGAGTTCAATGTGAAATTGTTAAGCTAATATAAGCCTCTATAAAGCCTCATCCAAAAACGTTATAGCATAAAATGATTATGATGCTGCTGCCATATGTTTGAAATATAAAGATATTTCATTTTGTAGATTTAAAGTTCAAAGAATCGCCATATAATAAAACAAGATTGGTTTACTTCACAATTATGAATTATGAACATAATTTTGAAAAAGCAGTGGGACAGTTATTTGCCTGAATAAATGCTTCAGTTTATATATTGTAAAAGGTCTATATGGAAAAACAACAACTTTTAACAAGGCATAAATAATCACTACAAAATTGTATTCAATTTTATAAAATGTTTCTATTTTTCCCCTCAGGGTTTCTTTTCTCCTCTTTATATCCTTTATATTTGGAATCTGCAGGGTCCAGTTGATTGTGCAAGACTTTACGGTTTCATTTCTCCACAATAGTAAACTTCCATAAACTACTTAAGTATAAACAACTTCCATTTTAAGTGGTGTTTTAATTACAATGTGCATTAAGTCATTAGAGCCCTTGAATTTTCAGCCATTTATCCTTAGAAATATAGGTATCTCCAAACGATTAACATTATCTGAGTGAACGGTTTAGCTTTATGCTGACAGGGTCATGTAAAAAGACACACCAAGGCAAAGCAAATAAACAGATAAATAACTTAAACCATAAGTTTCTGCCGATGTCAGCCTCTTCAAGGACTTTTGTATTGGAGAAGCTGCAGCTGGTGGTTCTCTTTTCTGTTACAAGCACATTCTTCATATTCTAACCTTATCACTTCCCTTTTCCAACGGCTGAATAAGTAACTTGCAAAATAAGGTTTAAATCACATGCTTTCACCTGACCATTCTGCGCAAAGCGACATCTGATCAGCTATATTCTTTCTATCTTCGGTTGTAGTTTATACATTAATAGTGCTTATTATTATAATATAATAGTATATAATATATTAATATAATATAATATCTAATGGATGTTTCAGCAAAATAGTTAATATTTCAAAAAGTCTGTAATGGAAATCAGAAAAATTTTATGTGGACACAGACTTTTGATTTTTTGTTTTTTCTGTTTTTTGCCTCTTTCAGCATTTTCTAAATGGGAAGTTCTTAAACAGCACCAAATGGCAAAAAATAGACCTTATGCATAAAACATTTTACATCAGATGTGGTTAAGCTATCTCTACTGATATAAGCACACATTGCACCTCTTATTGCCTCTTTTACTGTTCTAAAGAACAAAAACAAGATATTGTCATGTCTACTGCCATATCCAATGTAAAGAACAAATGAAACAACAGAAAGAGAACAGATAACTAGTATAAATCAGGTATTGTAGTAGGGGCACAAGTATTCAACACCAAGAACAAATACTGCCAACATAGTAGTACCAAGGTCTATAGTTTAAGTGAGCTATTATAAAGAAGTAACACTTACAAATGGTGAGTATGGTTCTCCCGTTTCTGTAATACCACCAGCCATGTTGTTACGAGGTCAAACCAGAATCCGTGCACAAACCTGGGAGAAGACGAGTGTCCGTTAACTTTGCCTAGACTTATATCAGTTGTTTTGCGTTGTATACAGGATGTTTTTGACGCGGATTACAAACACAGATATATTTACTAGAGTATCAGAACAAACATCAAACTTACGTTGTACAAAGATCTTGAGTTAATTAAACTCGTTCACCTTACCTACCAAGCTTGCAGTGCATTTTTGTCTGCAATTACAGACAGGCTAGTTTAGCTTAGCTAGCATTCTGTTGTTCACATTTTTAGGCTCAATTTACGCGCAGAACACTGAAAAACAACCTAAACGTATAAGAACACACATACCACTGACCTGTCCTCTTTCCCTGGTGTTGCTGACAGTTCCAGCTTTAGACTGCTTCTCCAAGGAGTTAGATACTCAAATGATAGCTAGCCACCTAGCTAGCCGGCTAACTAACACAACAAACCAACAAAACGAACATAATGGCTGGTTTCCATAGAGTATATGTTAAAGTAACGGATTCACACTACAAACTAGTAGGTCAGGGGCACACGTCACATGAATATTTCTGAAAACACTGTTGTTTCCCCAAACCCCGTAGCTAGCTGGCTAGTTCCTCTACAGATATGCTGAACTTCAAGCGGAGACAGGGTTCAGGCTGGGTGCCTGAAGGCTAAAGGCGCATGCGCAGACCGGTCACGAGACACCAACAAGACATTCAATCACACCTGAGGTATTGCCAACGCTTGGAACTTGTCAAACATCTCGCTCTAATGCTCGTTTTAAAAGACTGCGTATTCCCATTGCCATTTTTAAACTATTTATTTCATAAGCTTTTATTGCAATTATGGGACTTTTTTTTTAAACTTGTAAAATTCAAATAGTTTACAAAAACACCAACTAAAACCAAATATAAGGATTTATCTGGCATACTATAAGCATGATTAGCATCATACAAGATACTTTAAAATTACATTACTGTACAAGTTGCTGTTGAAACATTTTCAACAATCTTTGAAAGCAGTTGAATGACATCATTTGTCATATTGAACACTCCATTAAAGTCATTATTGACTGACGGGCTGACACTAGTTCATTATCATCCCAGTGTTTCTCAATGAAGTACTGCCCACAAAATATTTCCCTGGCTTTATTTTTTTTCCCCCACCAGATTTTAACAAAACTGAAGCAATCAAGTGTTTATCACAACCAAAAGAATCATACAGCCCATATGCACTCACCCATACTGATTCTGGTCTGTGCTTGAACATACACAAGCCATGGATGACAACGGACATTCAAAATGATATGAGCCCAAAAAAGTACTACCACAATACCCTTGTTTCCCCAGTTGGTAGAAAAGAATTTATTTCCCCATTTCACAGAATTAAAATTGAAAGTGATGAGATAATGAGTTTGCACCACAGTGTGGAAGAGGAAAAAAAAACATTACATCAAATAATTCAGCAACTATTCTCTTAGTACACAGTACATGCTCAAATGCATCCCCCCTCCCTCCATCCTAATTTTCTGTCAGAACAGGTTGATTTTGAAGAGAAAAAAAAGAAAAAGAAAAAGTAAAAAGAAAGGAAACAAAAGCATGTTGGAAACAGCTGATATAAAACAACAAAATTCTTTAAAATAAAAAGAAAATAATAAAACTTTTAAAGTCTAAAAAAATCTTTGTGCTTGCATGCACAAAAAATACAAAAAGAAAACTAAAAAAAATAAATATAAAATTTCAAATAAAAATGTTTAACTAAATAAAAATTTAAAAAACAAAACAAAAAAAACATGAAAAACTCATCAGATTTGACAGGAACATGAGCATTTTGCTTTCTTTATAATACATTTTGTGGCAATGGGGAGCTAAACTGGCTCAACAAACAGTGGTTCACAGTACATCCAGAACAATTCAGCCTACATACTGTGAGTTTTAGGTGGAACATTCTTTTCAAAGTCTTTTGCTTTTTCACATTTTACTTAATAGAAGGTGACGATCAAATGATAAAAGGAAAAACGCTGCCATATTCCAATTCTGTTAAATGCCATAATTTCCCCCCCCCCCAAACGTTTTGAATGCCTATTGAGCAACACTTGCAACCACTTACATATTTAGGGAGCTAGTCCTGAGGAAGAAGCAATTTGCAAACTGTAGAAGCTAATATTGGATTGTCAAGGCTATTATTGAAGTAGCAAGAGATCTAAAAAAGTTAATTTTTAATACGGACTACAGAGTCTACTTTATCAATAGTTGAAAAAGTCTGAACTGGAAAAAAACAAACCAGGTGTACCTTCAAAACACACAAGCTTCTACACTAGTAGAGAAAGGCTACTGCTTTCCTGGCTATTTCCAATAGCCTGCATTTTCTTTTTTGGTACAAGTTATAAGTCACATACATACGAGCAGCGATGTCTATGCTTTAAGGCATCTGTTGAAGATAACCCAGGACAGAAAACAAGCTATAATAAATGAATTGCAAGTGTTGACAACAGACTTGAAATGGACATATATATATATAAATTAAAAAGACATGAGAGAAAGTCAGTGCAATTCTCTCAAATTATGTACCTGTGTCTCCAAGTTTTTTATATATATATATATATAAAAAAAAATCCAACTGCGTCTTAATAGCAGTATAAATGATTGAGGTTTAAACACCCATCCACAACTAAATCAGGGGACCAAAAAAAATTTCTTTTTTTGGTAACTCAATCTCAAGTTACACATTTGCTCTCGTCTTGGGCATAACTGATGAATTTACCATTTAGCACTGAGAGCAGACCTTAACCTTTCCATTAGACTAAACTATTCACTTAATTTTGTTCATTACATCAAGGTGATGCACATTCCTTCACATGGCTTTATCAACTGTATAAACTTGCTACTTCCTCGCATATAACAATGTCATTACAAGTGACAACCAGCTAAACCGACTAGACCCATGTGGACACACTGCATACAAACAATCCTGTGCTGATCACGGTCTATAATAGTGTCATGTTGCTGAGACATGCCTTTAACCAACAACCTTAAATATAGCCTATAGAAATCTGCAAGACTGCAGTCTGTAAGCATGAAATTCCTTAAGAGAAAGTGCATTACAACCACTCACTTGGTTCTTTACCGACACCTTATCACTATCATTTAATTTCATAACATTGTAAAAGAAAAAGAAAAAAAGTATGCATGCACTAGCAGCACATTCTTACGCTCTATAGGAAGGTCAGGCTGCAGTATGGTTTTTCAGAGGAGCACAGCTAGATGCGAAAACACAACGGGATGCACTACTGCAAAAGGACAACAGAACGCTGACCCACGCTGCCACGTTAAATATAAGAATGCTAACACTAATGCTGTGATGCAATTTGACATTGATCAGAAATAACAAGGTCTTAAAAGGGGAAAAAACAGAAAAACTCAAAAGAACTGAAAAGAATCTGACACCCGCACATTGCACGGATTTCTCCAAGGGACTGGAGTTCATGCAAACCATATACTCATTCCCTTAACTGAGCAACCACGTGAAAGTTAAAAGACTCCGCACTACAATTACAGACCTTGAAGGTTGTTCTGGTTACAGCAGAACTAGGGGTCGAGACAGAACACGGTGGAGCACTTTTTCTGATGGGGAGAAATACGAACCCAAGTTAAAACCACGCTCTGGCCAAGTTATGGAGCAGTAATAACAATGACGGGCCAGGAATGATGCAATACACAGCCTGAAAGCAAGACTATATGCAATGTACTTACTAACAAGTAATGATCTCATTTAAAAAGTTGAAATGTACTTCCCTATTATTGTAAGCATCTCATGCTTCACCTCTAGTCCTTAATCCCTGCAGTTAAAATGAATATAGTATAGTGATGTGTTCAATCAATAGCTCTTAAGATATTGTTTGTAGTTTATGTATGCGTTAGGGTACACAAAAGGTTGTCCAGGCAAAGTCAGGTTTACCTTAAGCTTCGTCTAAAAGTGTGCAGGTCTACATAACACGCGTTGTGTGCTATAGGCGTCTAGCTGACGTGCCAGGGCTTGACTAGACCGAACTATTGGTGGGTGCTGTCAGTGCTACCCAGCCCTCCCCCCTCCCATTAGCACACTCCTTCTGCTCTGAAGACAGCAATGGAGTTATCAGCTGGCGAGGCGTTCCTACCTATCTCCCTCCCTCTCCCCATCTATCCCAGCCTAGATCCCTTTAGCTTCCATTTAAGTTTAAAAATTTACTACTTCGACCGCGTGGGACGCTAAATTGCGGCATTTGTTGCAGAGGTTGGTTCCCCCTAACCCCCTCCCACCCTTTCCCTCCCTCCCTCACAGAGACACAGGGTGTGGGGCCGCCCCGATACACAGACCGTCGAGCCATTCTTCCCCCTCCGTCAGCAGGGCAGTGCAATACACAGACATGGATGAGTTCCCCAGTAACCCTCCCGTAGATTAGACCTGAAGAGCAAGAGGAGGAGATATTAGGAATATAATACTCACAGTACTACACAAGGTCTATGGGAAATTGCTGTCTTATTCTAGGACTATGAGAAGTATTATCATATTATATAACTAAGTTGCAGGGTTTAAGGTCTTCCCCTTACACTGCAAAGACGGTCTAGTGTCTTTCCTAGGTTTTGCATCTTCATTGGAGCCAGTGTTGCCAACTAATAAACTTATTTACACCTGTTATCACAAAGCTATCTGTGCCATGCAGTTTGTTTTACTTTTGCTGCACTTCATATGAGAAGAAAATGACACATCACATTTAACTATTTAGCAGTTTAACGCTAATGTTAACTTGGTCACAGGTCGTCACATACCTAACAGGCGTGTCCTGTGTCATTCGGGGGGATCCACCTAAACGCCATAGCAGGCCGACAGCCGCTCCTTTAACTGTGGGGGAAACTGCTCGGAGAACTGTTGCCAGTTCTCCTCCCCCACCTGGTCCTTAAAGCCATGCAGGATCTGCAACACGCAGAAAACAAGTTATTTGTATGAATTATTAGTATTTTTAAAATGTGCCGAAGGCATTTGATGCATACCTTATAGAACATATCTCTCAGATCATCTTTTGGGTTCACCCAGGAGGCCACAGCATCACAGAAGAAAATAAAGTCCTATAAACAAATGCACACAACCACATTTATGCTATGAAAATGTCTCAACATTAAGAAAAAAGAAAAAGAAAGAAAGAGCAGCAGCATACCAAAGACATTATGATCTGATGTTTGTAATAGTTCATATTTGTTGACTGAAATACAGAATTGGTCACCTGTACTACACCACCAGGATTTACTCCAATCATCAAGCAGATGCCTCTGAAAGCTGAATCCTTCTCCTCATTGTCCCTAATGTTTCTCAGCGATTGGCACCTGAAAGCAGAAACCACTGATTATTTTACAAGAACATAAATCTAACTAGTAAAAAATCATTTTATTAAAGAAAATTGTAACCAAGAGCCAAAGCATGATCAGAAAGAAAAGAAATGGAGAAAAAAAGGCAAAACAGGAAGGTGGGAAAACTCACCAAGGTCGAATAAACTGTGGCAGCATGGGTGCCACCTCCTGAGGACATACATATCCCAGACGACCAATTGTAATGGCTGTTCCAGAAAAAAACAAACAAGACAAGAAAGGGGAGAGGTAATGAAACAGTAGCTTTCCAGAAATCTCCCACAATGCATCTCCTACATTAAAACTAAGAAAATGAAATTGACAATGTGCAGAATGTGGCCCAAAATACAGGACATGTAATTGTTGTACCCGTGTTCTCGAGTAGAGTCTTGGGAGTATTGGGTCTGTTTATAATCTCCACCAGGTTGTTAAGAACCAGTCCCACATATGGCTCCATTTCTACACCTGAGGCAGAAAGATTAAACAATAATCAGCTACGAGAATTGAGGGAATGAAACAAACATCCAAAGACTATGGAGAGTCTATACATGATGAGCTTGTGACATTTTACGAAACCAGAAATGTAATTTTATAACGTATTGCTTATTTTTCTCTAATGTACATTGTGATTTAAGGCAACTGTGTGTCTGAACAGCTGATGCAATTAAAAGTACTGGTAGAATTTTACAGTTACATACAGAAAGGAGCACTGAAATTTTAGATTTGATCACTGACAGCTAGCTAGCTAACCATCTACACTAGCATGACATGCATTCAGATGCACTGAGCATTAATACAAGACATTGAGTTTTTCCACATGCATCGTTATTGAGCTGCTTAAACTGCTGATCATGGAAGAATTAACCCTCTGACTGACTGATACAAAAGATTGGGTAGGCTCCATCAAATTACATTTTACGTTACGTGCTATGAAGAATCAGTTGAGTTCTCCTTCCACCTTAATCATTTTCAATTCTTAGGCAAAAGCATAAATAATTGTGTATATAGACAACACACTTACCCAATTATATCTCAATTATATTTTATTAATTAATAGTGTTCTACATCTACAGCTGCAGCAATACGTCACTTTATAATGAGAAAATTGTTTTTGCCCTTCGGTTTTTACTGAAACAGAAAATAATCCAAACTCCCTCTCTATCTCACCTGAACATTCACCTGCTCCCTGCTTGCTGTCACCTGAGCCTGCAGAGACACCAAACACTGTCACTAGCCTGTCTGCAGCCTACCATGCCAAAACCAATGTGCACACTCAACTAAGAGGCTAAAAAGGCCCCTGCGGCAGGATTAAGGACACACACACACAAAAAGGTACAGACTATTAAACAGAGCATTGCAATACTACAAAATATGAGGTAATGTGGTCGTTCTGCCAGCAATACAAACAGCAACACAGGTAATGACTAATGTCCAAAACAAGGACTGAGCCAGCAAGTGTAAAATGTGCATTTCTCTACAGGATCGGACATGCATGTGGGAAAGTTACTCACCCATCTGTATGGAGATTTCACCAATGGCCCAGGTGGCATTGTTGCAGACTGATATGAACTCTGGGTTCAGGTTGAGTCCCAGGATAGGCATGAACTCAGCTACACACACACACACACACACACACAATTACTATGATACATTTAACCAGACAGCCACTCATAGTGAGTCACATGATTTAAAATCCAAGTATACTTTGTGTCTAGTTAATCATACTTGCATCTAAATTTCATATGAAATATTCATACAGAAGTCTATGCTATAGACACCACTTCTAGGAGAGCAACTGAAAAAAACACTCACCGATGCAGGGCTTCACATGAAGGAAGCAAGCTTTGGTAAGGTCCCCTAGCAGAGCAAAAGAGCTCTGCCTCACCTCTGGCATGGTATCCTACAGACACAAAACATTTAGTCTCCAAAATACAAGCACATTCTACAACCCTGGAATTACAGATCCTCTGTGTACCTGCATGCACTGGAAAAGGAGAGTCATGATGTTACTGCGTGCAACCAGCTGCTCCACGTGGCCACCCAAACCCTCTGCCAGTCCACTGAGCAAGTCCAGAGCAACAATCATGAAGTCTTTATCAGGAGCCTCATACTGCTCTGGGTGCTGGTTATACATCTACAATGAAGACAGAAGGTAGCTCAAAAACATGTCCACAAAGACTCTTTCGTCAAATGGATGAAAAAGAAGTAAAAAAATAGTGCCACAATTATATATTCATCAAATATTCTACTAAGAAATTTAAATTAAATAAAGAACAATGTAGAAAGGAAAGAAAGGAATTCTGTTAGTTTTGTAGAACTACACAAAGTATTTTCCTTTTATTTATGCCATTAATACAGAACTTCCAGTACAGAAGTTACTGAAGATCTGTCACTTAAGATGGTAAGTAGCAAGCATGGTTTCATGGAAATTTCTAGAGCAGATGGACACTTGTGATAAGGTGTTAAAGACAAATTAACATTAATATCAATATCTTGCAGCCTATTTAAAGAAAAAACTAACATTCTTTAAATGTTGATAGGACAGGGAGCTTAATTTTTTACTTTGTGGATGATGGGGGGTTGTTTGTTCACTCACCATTGCCTGAGCAAGGGTTTTCTGAACCAGGGTGACACAGCGCTGGTATACTGGCTCACAATAGGGCAGGAAGCCACTCTGGAGAGCAGTGGCCACAGAAGACAGACACTGAACAGACAAAGACAGAGTCTCAGTAAAGATCTTTCCACTTGATTACGTGGTATTTGAGGACTCGCTACATCCTCCCATCCTACAAATGAGTCAAACTCATCACCTCCAACAAAGGGAAAAGATCCTTGTCTTCATCTTTCAGCTCATTCCACTTCTGGATAAGAGGTGGCATCAGCTTCTGGATATATTCCTAGGAGAAGTAGCAAACGATGCAAGACTGAGCAAACACACCGCTCCAAAGTGCTCCATAACAATTAACAGCAAACTTTAGAAACATCTTTACATAAAGCAAATGAATGTGCAGCAACAGAAATATTTACACACCCATCATTAAAAACACTTTAAACTCACTGGCTGATTGAGGTGATGGCCTACGGAGTCAGCCAGTGTCCCAATGGCATCGTACAAAATGAGAAGGTTTTTATGCTGGTATTTTCCAAAAGCAAAGACCAGGGTGTCCAGAATGAAGCCCAGATAAGGAACAAGCTCAGTACAGGCCTCTTCCTCAAGAGTTGCAAATGCACTGTGGGGTAGGGGAACAATGAAGCATCAAGCAAAGCGAGTATGGCTGCACACGGCCACTTGTCATGACACTGCAGAGGATTGCAATATCCAAATTATCCAGTTAACTAACAAGAAGAAAAAAACTTTGCTGTGCACAGTGAGAACAGCTCACATTGGTCTAAAATTTAAGTCTTTTAACTTTATAGTTTGGAACTCAGCTGCAAGTTCTTTGGTCTATGGCGTCACATAAATGCCAAAACTAGAGCGCACAAAATCGCTTGGCGCAAAAAAAATCGCAGGCGTAAATTACATAGTCGTTCGCGTAAATGTAAACTCAAGAGCACAAAATTAAGAATCGCGTGCACGGTTGTGGTAATGTTGCGCGCGAACTGTATTTTTCCTCTCGCGAATGTCTTTTTTGCTCGAGTGAGATTTCTGAGCACGTGGTTTGAAAGGAGGTGGGTTTTGGCAGTTTGGAGGCGGGACTGTTTCTGTCTACGAATCCTATTGGCCGATGGATCCTGTGTCTTACATTTGCGCGCGCAACTATGAAATTTACGCCTGCGTTTTTTTTTGCGGCAAGCGATTTTGCGCACTCTAGTTTTGGCATTGATGTGACGCCATATTGGCCCCTTAAAACATTTTGACGAGATGTTTGCAGGGATGAACGTACCTGCAGGCAGCCTCCTGAACTCTCTTGTTTCCATCGAGGATTCTTTTGAGCAGCTCAGTCATGAGGGGTTTGAGGTAGGAATCAGGCGGTTGGCTAACCACCCAGTGAGCGTAGCGGCTCAGTGTCCAGCACGCAATGGAGCGAACCAAGGCTTTCTTATCACACAGACACTGGATCAGGTGAGGAATTAACTCCGGCAGGTAAGGAACCATGCCCTGTACGCAACCTACAGACAGAACATTAAAACCAATCGTAAGAAAATGTTCAAAGCAAGGTTGTGTATAATTTAGGCTGTTGTGGTGTCCACATCTCTCACACATTTCTATGAATTTCAGTGAAATAACTAAATCATCTTTGTAGATAGAAGGTAAAACTTCAAACAAAAGCATGTCTTTGCTCAGAATAGAAGTCATGGTTCAGAGGGACAGTGGAATGGTTTTAACCTACCCTCAGCAATGGCCCCCAGCACTAGAATTCCCGACTCCTTGATGACCCAGTCTAGGTGGAAAAGCAGCTCCTTCAGCAGTGGGAGCAGGTGGGGCAGCAGCTCATCCCGGAATACGTTCGCCAATACATCTAGTGCTGCTGCTGAACATTTGCCTGAAAAAGACGAATGTGTCATTTTACCCTTGTTATAACTTCTACCAGAAATTAAAATTCTAATTCTTAGTGAAATACGGATTTGCAATGTACATAAACTATATTAGAACTACAGCAATATACGAAAAAGACATTTTACTACAAGTAATATTTGTTAGACCATCACTGCTCTAACTCAACATACACATAGAAGCTTATTTGGACACAGTACAATGTGAAGCCCAAAAGACAACGTTTAGGAAACTGAAGCCGGAAATTTTCACTTCATCTTGAAATCTAAAGTTTGAAAGATGATAAGTCGCTCTGGTCACAGTGGATCAGACAGTATGAATACTTGAACATCATGGACAATCAAGTTTTGGTTGGTCATCACCTCCAATGAAACCAGTGAGGTCCTCAACGCTGAGAGAAACCTGCTCTCATTTACAGCTTAATAAAGGCTTTTATGAATTTTAATTACATCTTTTGATTTGGCACTACAAACACACGAGTCCAAAAGGGTAAACGGTAGACGGAAAAAATCCTACACATTGAAGTACACATTTAGTGTAGGTAGAGCGGCCACTGATGAGGAGAACTTTAAGTATACACTTACGTAGGTTCCAGTCAGACAAAGTGTCATCGTCGTCATCATCATCTTCGTCAATATCCTCCCCCTCTTCTCCTTCACCCCCTTCATGCTGCAGTGTGACTGTGCGGGACTTGTGAAAGCGGGGTTTAATGTCCTGCTCGCTGTCGGGAACAGCCTCATCCTCCTCCACATCACCCTGAGTAGACAGTAGAACAAGGTGGTATGGACACTGAGAAACACAGAAGACACTCAAACACCACTCATTTTCTAATCAGGAAACAGATGGTCAAAATGTTTCATCAAAATAACTGATGTAATACACTAGTCCTAGGCAAGCAGTCATTTTAAAACCACCGTTTAGATACTTGGTAAAAGTGGTGTATCTGAAAGTGTTGAGTTCTAATTTTAGCTTTGTAATTATTCTTTCTGTACAAACCTGCCTACAACACATCAGATGAGTTAAGACAAATCACACCTCTAGCCCACACATATCAGCTGTAGTATTTAGCAGTTGCATCAAACACAGTGAAGCACAAGAAAGTATCAGAGTAGTTATTCCTTGACTTGAAAGCCTATGAAGTTGAATAGCTGAAGATATGAGGCCGTGGGTCAGACAGTATGAATACATGAAACATCATTGAAGAGTCTCAAGTTCAAAAGACATCGTCACCCCCACTGTAACTGAACAGGTCAAATATTCTTCAAACATCTTCCACCAAAACAAGAGCCAATGTGTTTTACCTTCAGCAAGATGATGTCAATTTCAGAGTACTTCATTCCATTCACCAGAATTGGAATTAGCCTAAATGAAGTCAGATATAACATGAGTACAGATTTTAAAAACCAAACAAAGCCGTAACTTTTCAAAATCAACATTTTCTGAGAATATGTTAATGCATTCACATCAATGAATATAAAATGCATAAAAGTTGCATTTTGAGAAGTTTGTCTCTACAGTTTATGCAAAAGTTTCCTTAATGTCTACGCAAAGATTATTTTTCCCAAGACTTCCAGGAGAATGCTGGAAGAAAAGCCAAGATTAGCCATGTCATACGATACCATAGGTACTAATGGGTGTGTGGAGCCAGGCTGCAGTGGATCAGACAGTATGAATACTCAAAGCATCACTAGAAGTCACAAATTCTGATGTCATCATCTCCATGGTGACAGGCTGGATGTGTGGCAGATGCGCTACACATTGCCCATCCCCACCCAGAAGGACTAGCAGCCAGCGAGAAACACAACTGTTTAGGTCTCAATCCCTTACAACTAAAAGCAACAGGAGCTAATTCTCCAGCTTGAGGCTAAGCAATATTCCCAGTCCACTTCAACTTACTGAACAAGGTGTCCAGACAGAACATCCTTACAGATGGGTTGCTCAGCCAGAGTGAGCCAGAACTCACAGGCCTCCAGAGCTACATTCTCATCCGGGTCCTGTGTACGCTGCAGCATGTACTGAAAAGCAAATATAATGTAGGATAGTAAATAAAAGGAGAGATAAATAAATAGAATAGAATACTGGTCAGCAGAGGCATATGCATCTACAACCTCAAACATACAACCATACATTTCTAATCTAGGTCTCTAAAAGGCTCCATTACATAAAAAGACGATTAGAATTTAAGTACATAAACAATTGCTTGCTTTTCAATGGGTGTAAAGTGTGTACCACCAGTGTTAGTTTGAAGAAGAAAAAAAAGTAGGAAGATGACAGTGATGAAGAAAAACAATTGTGATAACTTGACATGGAGAACAGATGGCCTCACCTGAACAATGCTGTGCATGTGTGGGATGAGCCGGTCGATACGGACTTCAAGAAGCATGACCAGCGCCCGACACACATTCTTCCTCACTTCAGAGTCCTCATCTGCAGCCAGCGCAAAGAGACTCTGACGTACCACAAGAAAGAAGAGTCAGACAAAATAGGAAGTGGCTGCAGCTAAGGATCAGCAGAGCACTCAACTAATTATCGTCTTCAGATTCCTAGGAGTTACCTCAATGAAGGTGTCGATGTTATCCATCAAAGCTTGGGCTCTACCAATGATGAACTGGTTCACACAAGCAATGGCATGAGATCTGTAGTCAAAGTTCATAAAATAATCCCTCAATGAAAAGCAATGTGACCATCAAAAAGAAGAACAGTACAGAACAGAGCTGCAGCATGATATGACAAAATGGTACGATCTTCTGCTGACCTTATCTTGGGACTACAGTGCTTGAAGAACTGAAGAAACTTAGGGATCATTATGTTCAGAGGCCGGTTCAGTGCATCACTGTCTAGCAGTTCTGAGGAGTCCTCACAGATCTTCTGCAGTGCTCCAAATGAACCCTGAACACACAAAACACATTCCCCATTAATAAACATGACATACCTAAATGAAATAAGATGTAACTGGACATTTCCAGCACCTTACTAGCAAATAATTGCTAACATTGTCAAGCCTATTCATATTCTTTTGATTGAAATGTTTAGATATTTGTTGGAGGATGTAAAACCGCAATTCCAGCTAAACTCTCACAGAAACTAATCAGGAGCATGTGAGGTTGACCAGGGCGCTCATAATACACAAAAACATTTCATTAGCAGGGGTCATTTGTATAATACATTCTTCTGAGCCATAAACATACCACACTAGTCCAACACCATGAGAAGGTTAAGTAAAATAATGCTGTTCAGCCAAATCAGACAAAGAGAAAGAAGAGTCCGACTGAATGGACATAAGTGGAAGTGCAAACCTCGCATGTGTTATAATCCTCAGAGTTGAGCAAGTTGCAGAGCTGAGGCAGCAGCTCAGGCCATGTCTGCAGTTCTCCTTTAGAAGCAATGGTTGTGATCAGGATACCTGAATAGGGAAGATTCATAATGAGCATTGGTTATTTCTTAACAAGTCTAAAGAACGTCACAAGAACTGCCAGCAATTAAGATTTTGTATGAGTAAGTCATGAATGAGCAGAATACATACTCTGTTTTAGCACAAGAAATTAATGCAAAAAAGTTTTATGGAGCAAGAACACTTCAGTTTAGAAACCTATGCTAAAGAAGTTATAGAAAGAAAAGCTTACAAGAACCATACATGCCACTTTCAACATGTGATGTAATAAAACGATCAGCTTTGATGGGGAAGCAGCTAAACTTGCATTAGTTAAGCTGAAGTTCATAGACCAGCATAGACTCACCGATGGTAGCACGAATGAGGGGGGATGGGTCCCCGATGTTGCTCAAACATTCCTGCTTGATGAACTCTGCTACTGCAGGAGGGAAGTTCTGGTAGTGAGCCTTCACATTGTTCTTCAGAATCAAACCACTGAGTGACCGCGTTGGCTCATCTGTGAGAGGTGAAATGGAGATAGGTCCTCAAAATGGGTTTTTAATGGGAGAGTGAATGCATCACAGCCACTAAACATGTTATGTGCTGCCAAAAAAGAAAAACTAGTCAGCGGTGAAGGCCTAAGGTGGAGTGGCACAGAAGAATGCTAAAGAGAAATATATTATAAGAACGAAATGGGGTTAATATCTAGAAACTCTGATAAATTTGCATGTCCAAGTACATGTAACAATAATTTTGCCTTTATTCGCTTAGTTTAACATGTGCCAATGCAGACATTAACATTTTATATTATACTGAAGAAATGTTGGATTTTTTATTTATGTTTCCTAAAAAAAATGCAAGAAAAATATGCTGCATTGCTTGAAAACAATTGTTACTTTTACAATTTCTCAAGACTGGATACTTATCAATTTGCATCTACAACACAAATATAACTGAATAACTTTGACACTATTCTGGATTGTTATCTTCAGCAGAGAGGACATGTTGGTGTATAAGCACAGCATTCATCATTACTGTTAATAGATTAATATCAGCATAAAATACATAACCTCTGATGTCACCCATTGGAAGTGGGGTAAACGACTATAGACCAAATAGGAGCCTTTATATAGAAAACATTTTTGACAAACTACCTGTTTTGCTGCTAATTTTCCCTTTATGGTGTTTGAGCTATGGAGGGAATTTGATAGTTTTAAAAATGTTTCAGTGTCTCTACATCAAAAGATCTACTTTTAATTGCATCCTTTACAGCAAGCGTCAAAATACAAAGACAGTTATTTAGGTAGTGCCTTGCTTTTGACTAACTTTACACACTAAAAAGTACATCTTCAACGAGAAACCTACCCTCAGTTTTCAGTCTCGTCAGGACGAAGATGAGATAGTTGTTGAAGTCAGGAAACTGGTTCAGTTGCTCCAGTTTCTGAAGACATGATCAAGGGACAAAACTGCAGAGAAGCGTTCACGAGCTTCACATCTTAAATCTCCTTTAACACCCAGGCTCCAACAGCTGCGATAATGATAGTAACTGATTATGTGAAAACCCATAATTCTCAGTAAGTGCCAAAGACTGTCCTGACAACAGAAAGCTGCAACAGTGAAATCACAGCATCTCCTCACTTCACCCCGAGTTTTTCTGTCTCTGTTGCTATAGTTGACAAATGCAGAAAATTACAACGGCAGCACTGGTAATTCTTTCTACAACATAAGCTATACATAACTGATAAAACTCAGCATGATGAATGATCAGTTCATAAAAACAGGCTTTACATCATAAAGGATACTTGTTGCACAGCTCTCTGTGTGGCTGTGTTTGGGGACTGTGAGTCTTTCAGGAGTTGAAGGACCTGCTGGAGACCCTGTTCATCCGGCTGCCACTCCATCCTACAAATACAACCATGAGTAAAACTGTCTGTGAGCAATTATCACCACAGTACATACACCCAAGTTTCATCCTAACTCTGTGTTGCTTAAAAACAACACAACAGGTGGGAAAGGTGAACCCAGGTGCAGAAATATGCAAACCCTCATCACTGGACTCTACAACCCCAACACACCACCAGAGCTCAGTTTAAGTGGAGTGATAGCATACATTTTCTTTGTCAGTGCTGAAGACCTGCGGAAGGGACTCTGTAGACAAACAAAGAGCTCAATGTCCCGGACACTGCCATTAATCCCCAAATAAACCGCCTGCTATCTAATCTAGCCTAGTTTCCGACCTCAAACGCTCGCTGTGTCCACAGCTACAGATAGTTCATCTTAAAATGAGCTTTAACGACCCGTATGGCTCAAATGAAAGCCAGCATCTTAGTTTGCTCCATTTCGACATGAGCATTCGTTCTTCACACTAAAATTAATAGTCAGGAAACCGCGAGAAATGTCGCCATTTAGCTAGCTCGCGTACGTTAGCACGGGTTGACCTGTTAAGTCGTTATATCAGAGCCCGAATAGAGTTATAAGCCACTTAAACAGATTCATCAGATGGATTAGACAACAAGTAGCGCCCTATTTACACAAATAACTCGAGTTTTCATATGAACGGCCAGCTAGCGACCTAACATAACGGCATGTTGCTAGCTAGCAACAGCGGCCTCTCGCTTCGGCCATGTGTGGGTCTCGCGAGCGCCTCCAACATTAGGCCAGCTTAGCTCGGACAGCACGAGCACAAAACTCAACACAACTTAATTACAACGGCGTTTAACTGAACAAATAAACACAGTAGGCCAACAATTATCTGTACGGTGTCGAGGAAACGCGTCACGTCACGCTTTACACACTTCACGAGCTGTTCCAGGGTGATCCGGCTAAGCTAAGCTAATATGTGAGCCTGCTCGATTTCTAAGCACCGCTCGCATTCGTAACACCAACGGATCAACGGTCTCTAATTTCCTGCGTATGCGCGAGTGTCCGACGTAGATGTATTGTGATCAGAGAACAGCCTAACATCTTTCCACTCTGCCACTTACAAAGCCTATGTGCGGAGGCCTGTAGACCCAGACGGGACGCATGCACCAGTGTGTGGACCGACAGTATGAACCCGCCGCCCGCCGGCGCTCGCTGCGATGCTGCTCGGTAAGGAAGGCGCTGCTGATTGGCTCTCTGCCGGGTCTGGGTGTGACACCTAGGCACACGAGTCGTCATACCGCCGTCATCTACAAGGCGCTTTTACAAAGTAAAAGTCCTGGTTCAACGTACACGATCAGCCTTATTAAGCTTACAATAGCTTAATTTCATATCCATAAATGTACAGTTACAGACAAGAAACCATGCCTTTAGTTCAAACAATGCATTAATTCAATGTAACACTCTCCAAAACTAAAACTATAACAACTTATATTAATGATAGTTTTACTACTGTATTATTATGATTCCTACGTTAAATTTTATGTTAATTATGCATATTTTGCTTATATTATTGTTTTTTTTTACTTCCAATATGTAATCTATTTGGACCTTTTGCACAAATGCATATTACAAACATTGAAGACCTATTTAAAATATTGGTGTGTTTTTCTGCAACAATAATGGAACATCATATGTGTCTCTTCTATAGAACTGTTAGACATGCATCATAGGTGGCTCCTGGTGATATTCCTTCAGGTAATAATCAAGTGTGTAAAGCAAAGAGGGATAATTAATAAAATTATCCAAAACAACAATTTAATATAATTTGTTTGGCACTTTTTGGTTTCTACATTCCATGTGTATTATTTGATTTCTGAAACTTTTATATAAATTATATTTTAATTGTAAAAAAGTGTGCGTCTCTGTGTGTCTGTCTGTGTGTGTGAGAGTGGGTGTGTATTCAGTGTAAGTATGTTGCACATACAAAGAAGCAGCAACATTCTACCACTTATAAATATGAAAGGGATATGTATGTACAGTGGGGCAAAAAGTATTTGGCAGCCACCAATTCTGCAAGTTGTCCCACTTAAAAGATGAGAGAGGTCTGTGAGAGACAGAATTTTTACAAAAAAACTTTTTTTTTTGCCCCACTGTATATACAGTGTCTAAAAAATATGAGTACACCCATATATTTTTGTAAATATTTTCTTATATCTTTTCATGGGACAACACTGAAGATATGACACTGTGATACAATGTAAAGTAGTCAGTGTACAGCTTGTATA
>JBBIGC010000029.1:10121660-10136058 GCA_037576955.1 Lepidarchus adonis
GGGACAACACTGAAGATATGACACTGTGATACAATGTAAAGTAGTCAGTGTACAGCTTGTATAACAGTGTAAATTTGCTGCTCCCTCAAAAAAACTCAACACAGCCATTAATGTCTAAAGCGCTGGCAACAAAAGTGAGTACACCCTTAAGTGAAAAATTCCCTCCCTGGTGTCATGTGACTCATTAATAGTACAAGGTCTCAAGTGTGAATGGGGAGCAGGTGTGATAAATTTGGTGTCCCTCTCACACTCTACTGGTCACTGAATGTTCAACATGGCACCTCATGGCAAAGAACTCTTTGAGGATCAGAAACAAGAATTGTTGTTCTACATAAAGATGGCCTAGGATATAAGAAGATTTCCAACACCCTGAAACTGAGCTGTAGCATGATGGCCAAGACCATACAGCGGTTTAACAGGACAGGTTCCACCCAGAACAGGCATCACCATGGTCGACAGATGAAGTTGAGTACATGTGCTCATGACCCCAAACACACCTCCAAGACTACTTACTACTTACTAAAGAAACTGAGGGTAAAGGTGCTGAACTAGCCAAGCATGTCGCCAGACGTAAATCCTCTTGAACATTTGCAGGGCATCCTCAAATGAAACATCCATCAGTTCTGTGATGTCCAGTGGCAAACTGTGAAGCTCTAATGAATTCCATGCCCAAGAGAAATAAGGCAGTGGTGGAAAATAATGGTGGCCACACAGTATATTGACACTTAGGGCACTTAGGGGTGTACTCACTGTTATTGCCATTGGTTTTGACATTAATGGCGGTGTGTTGAATTATTTTGAAGGGACATCAAATTTACACTGTTATACAAAGAGCTGCATTTTCAGTGTTGTCCCATGAAAAGAAAAAAATAATAATATTTAGATACTCTATATACAGTGGGGCAAAAAATATTTGGCAGCCACCAATTCTGCAAGTTGTCACACTTAAAAAAGATGAAAATATTTATAGAAATATGAGGGGTGTACTCACTTTTGTGAGATACGGTATGTGTTGTATAATACTTACCAACATCTAAAACTTTATATCCTTTGTATTCCTCTAGTTTTACATTAATAGTCAGTATTTATGTATTATCTCATATGAAACTTTGGTAAGATTTTTCTTTTGAAAGATGTATAATTAACATCGAATTAAAATGTATGTATAAATAATTTATACATATTTTATTTATTTTCGTGTTCATATCAAAATAATTATAATGCAATTTATTTTGTAAATAACAACTAAAACATATATTTAGTTATAGTAAATTACTATCAGTAGTTTTTTTTCACATAAAGTATACACACTTTCACCAGTTAGACACGAATACACAGCACTAAATTTATAAGCATTTATCTTTAAATTTTTCCACTTATTTCCGACCAATGAAAGAGACTTTTATTGGTGTGCACAAATGCGCATGCGCGCTTTGCGGTTTCCGTTCCAAAGTAACAGTAACGAACACGAAAGTGAAACAACACATTTCCTCAGTCACGAAGATGTATTTTCTCATTTATTTCGACTTTTTTCAGAGAGAATGTTCACTGCGGACTCGTGAGTTATAAATGCTTCCTGTAAGGTTATCTCAGCAGAGTAAAAGCCCTCACACTGAAGATCACAGGTCTGTCAGTGTAATAAACTACTGTACAGGATCCTCAACTTAAACTAAGACGTATTGCAGCTCTTTTCCTCCTCAGGTCATAGTCATGGCTACAGAGACCTAACAGAGCAGACCTGCCAGGATAATGTCTAAAAAACTAGAGCAATGGCCATGAATTGGTGTGGGTTTCCAACTTCTGCTTTCCTAACTCTTGCATTATCTTCTTGCTTATTTATCAGCCTGTTGTATGATCACCAAGAACCAAAAGTAACATCACAATCAGAGTTAAGACCAAATTATGGAGTGAATGCCCCAAATGTAAGAGGTTACTTCCACCACAAGACTGAAAACATTTCTAATGATGCCCTCACTGATGAACTGCCCAGTGGAGAAGTTTGCAGTATTGCTGTGGAAAGGAGGTTTGACTGTGGCCGGGACCGGGCACTGACTCAGGCAGAGTGCGAGAAGCGAGGCTGCTGTTATGTGCCCTTGCCCACGTTTGCGTTCAGTGGGCCTCCTTGGTGCTTCTACCCAGTTCCTTACCCTGGTTATAGAATGGGAGAACTTATTCCCACTCCTAGAGGTCAAGAGGCCAACTTGACTCGCCCCACTCCTTCTTACCTCCCCAGGGACATACGTGCACTGAAACTGGACGTGATGAGAGAGGAAGCAGGTTGTCTACACCTCACAGTGAGTAACACAGGTCTCTGTGTGTCTGTATCCTCTCATGTGGAGGGGATTTAAATGACAGGGTGTAACAAGCCTGATACAGGAAATATAAGGTATAGTGTTGCCAAAGACTAAGGGTGTGCGATGTGGTGAAAAAAAAACGTATCACGATATGTCTTTCACAATACACAATGCACAGCATTGGGGCAGCCATAGCCCAATGGTTAGAGAAGTGGGTTTGTGACCGAAGGGTCCCAGGTTTGATTCTCGGAACCGGACAGCAGCTGAAGTGCCCTTGAGTAAGGCACCTAACCCCCAACCGCTCACCATGTACGTCGCTCTGGATAAGAGCGTCTGCCAAATGCTGTAAATGTAAATGTAAATGTAACAGCATTACATTTGAGAAGCCTGATAAGTTACAGTGAAAAAAAAGCATCAGTAGCACTATATTTAAAATACAGTTGAAACTATAATGAATTTTGTAACAAACACCAATCAGACATAACAATAAGGTCCTTGTCGAAGTGACTTAGATCCTTACGGTCCCCCATTTTTCTGCTTCCAGCACATAAATTTCAGGAACTGACTGTTTACTTGCTGCATAATATATATCACCCCCCCGACAGGTGTCAATGTAATGAAATTACCAGATAGTCAGTGTTATTCACTTGCCTGTCTGTGGCGTAGTGTTATAGTTGATTGGTGTATTGTTCCTCTTTCCTTTTTGCAATTTTTGCAGAATTTGAAAACACCACCTGCTCTTTATATTGAAAAAATATAAGCAAACCAATGGGAATGGTCCGTAAAGACTTGGAACGCCTTTTAAATTTAACTTCTATTATAACAAAATTGAAGTTGTATTTCTAGATAACTCTTGTTCTATACACTGCTCTTGATGATATATTTTCCCTGCACTTAATCCAGATAAACAAGGGTAATTATGCTCCCTTTGAAATGAAATATGCAAATTATTGTTCTTTAAGTATTGACAATTTCTATGATATGCTCAGAAAATGAGTTTGCTACTGTATGTACTGTGACATTTATTACAATTACCATAAATTGACCATTTTTTTTCTGGAGTAGGATGTTTTAGTTACTCTATAGATAAAGTTTATTAGTTTATTTGTACTTATAACCATAGGGAGGCATGTGGATGCTTCTGATCAAATGATATATTCTGTGAAAATGTAAGTTCACATAACCATAATCTTAACGAATTGGAGACGGTGACTTGTGGCAAAACCACACTGACGGTGCCTTAAAAAAAGGCCAGTGATGTAAACATCAATTTTCATAAGTCAAGTATGACATAAGTCAGTCTCCCCCTGTACTACTCATTTGGACTAGTTGGATGTCTGTTTTTAATAATCTAAAATACATTAGACGTTTATTGTAGCGCATGTAAAAATGATCCAAGTTTGCTTTTGCGACATTCCCAGCAACTGGTTTTCACAGCCACCACATTTCAGCAAATGTTAAAATTCTCAAATCAGGTTGTAAAATCAAAGGCGGCTCTCAATGAAGGTTGTTGAGAGAATGCCAAGTGCATGCAAAGCTGCATTAAGGCTAAAGATTTTAATACAAATTTGGTTCATTTCAATTGTGAAAACAATTTTTTTTTCTGTTAGTAGGTGTGTCCAAACATTTGATTAGATTTAGTTTAACTAATCCCAGACGGTATGAAAAATAACAGTAATAGCATAACAGCAGATTATGTTATATTTCATAAGTTTCATGTCTTTAGTATTTAACTAAAATGGGAAAAATTAACAAAATAAAAGAAAACTCTTGTGACCAGGTTTGTTTGTTAACAGGCACTATAAATGTAGGTAACTGCCCATTAATAACCAATGTGATTTTTCTTGTTCTAATATTTACCCTATAACAGCTGAAGGATCCCTCTTCTGCTCGATATGAGGTTCCCTTTGTTACAGTGCCACCCAGCACACCTACAGACACCGGGGCCTTTCTTTATGATGTGGAGTTCCAGTCGGACCCTTTCGGCTTTATCGTGCGTCGCAGATCCAATGGCCGAGTGCTGTGAGTGTGTAGAAGCACAAACTGTAGATATGTAATGGACCCATTTCGCGTCCTTGCTTTTTATTGTACTTTTTAAAGGCTGCAAAAAATGCTTTTGAAATGATAAACATGAATACATGTGACCTCCCATTCAGCGTGCCATGGTTAAGTCTACCTGTTTACACATTACAAGTTATAAGTTATAAGTAAGGTTGCTTTTTGAACAATGGTTGGCACTTATAAGGAGGGTCGACCAATCTGAACAGTTTGTTTATTCCTAAAGTTCCAGGGAACACAATCGAGAATGTTTGAAATATTTGTAGAACGCTAAAATCAAGAGTAATATCCAGCAAAATTGACTGAAAAACAGGTAGAAAGTAGTAAAACATGATTTGTCTAATACAATCCTAACATCAGTAAAATAATATATTTTCTTATCAAATCTGAGGACTGTGTGAGTTTGGTCCTAGTATTTTTATGAGTGGTTATCTAAAGTGTTGATCACTAAAGCAGAACAGTGTGAGTATAGAAAAATGAGTGGGTACAGATGCTGCCTGTTTGTAGAATATCACAGTGGTGTCTATGACTATTAAAAACAGTCTCAAGTAAAGAGACACCATTGGAAATGTTGTTAATGCAGTGAGGGTGGGACAATTCACATCAGGCTTGTGACTGGTGAGTGAACTGCTTGCATATGCATAAGTCTGGCTCAGGATTGCTCAGTTTACACAGAAGGAGTATTTTGGCTAAATATATATATAACTCAATGACATTGCATGTCAAAAAGATGCTATTTTCACCAAATACGGACGTGTGCTGGAAATGGCTGTGGTGAAAATTAAATTCCTACTGCAACCGGAAGGTAGATTACATTTAAAAATATGAATTTTTCTTGAAAACTATAATGAAAGAACCACTCATAAACTGTTAAAAGCTTGAGGTATTGAAAAAATAGTATTGAATCTCTTTCACAAGTACAGTGTTTGGGTGTTTTGTGTATTTTTGTCCGCCCTAGGTTAAACACGACAGTAGCACCTCTCTTATTTGCAGACCAGTACCTACAGCTTTCCACCACTCTGGCCTCTTCAGTAGTGTCCGGATTTGGGGAACATTATACCGGCCTCACACTGGACCTCAACTGGACCTCTGTCACTCTGTGGAACAGGGATATGGCTCCTCATGTGAGTAAATGTCCAGTCTTGCCCCCACATTTCAAGACCTCTGATTCAGCTACTAATATTTCATTGTTTCTACAGAGTGAAGCCAACCTCTATGGCTCCCATCCATTCTGCTTAATTCAGGAGGGGGATGGTCAGGCTCATGGCATCTTCCTTCTTAACAGCAATGCCATGGGTGAGGGCATGGATGTAGCACTATCCTCTAGCTTTTTAAATGGCGTTTGTGTTTGCATATTTCATTTGTATGTTGTGTATGTTGTCTTGTGTCCATGTAGAAGTGTCACTGCAGCCCAGTCCAGCTCTAACTTGGGTGACCACTGGAGGAATTCTGGATTTCTACATCTTCTTAGGCCCTGATCCACAGAGCGTAGTGCAACAGTACCATCAGGTTATTGGTGCGTCATGTGTAGCTGTTAAGTTTGGAAATTTGGAATCAGAATTTAGTTTATCAGAGTTTAAGACATGTTTAGAGTTTGATGGTTGCTTGGACAATTTTGCACTACTAAGCTAATGTAGTTAATTGTAAATTGTAAAGCTCATAACTTCATGTTAGGATTATGCAAACTGTATGCCTTAATCATCACACCCTTGCCTCAATCTGTATTAAGTTCTCATACTGTATCACATGCATGTATATAAAATGGACAAAATTCAGGTTCTACTACTTCTTTTATTTTTATTGTTTTTATAGATAACCATGAGTCATATTCATACTAGAAGTACACAATTGTGTAAATGTGATGTATTTAACCATATATCAGATGGGTTTTTTTCTCTATGAGATGGGTCAGGCAATTTTATTTATTATTATCAATCTTGTTTAATATTAATGACTCCTTCATAATGTTGTAGGTTATCCCATGATGCCACCTTATTGGTCATTGGGATTCCACCTCTGCCGGTGGGGTTACCACTCTACAAATGCTACAAGAGCGGTTGTGCAGCAGATGCGGCAGGCGAACTTTCCTCTAGTATGTAACACATAGATTTACTACTATTCCTTGAACGCTTTTTAACTTTGAGAGTCCTACTGCACCGATGCTTTATATCGGGTTCTTATTAAGCTCAATGTGATTGCAGCACACATTTTTTATATAAATGTAATTAACTGTTTCACCATCTTTATTGGACGTGTTGCATGTTTGTGCCCCTAGGATGTACAGTGGAATGATCTTGATTATGCTGACAAGCAAAGAGTCTTCACCTTTGACCCACAGAGGTTTGGGGATTTGCCTGAGATGGTGAAAGAGTTGCACCAGCAAGGAATGAAGTATGTGCTGATTTTGGTAAGTGGACCAGATCTAAACTCAACGGCTTGCAGAGATGAACGGTCAACCAACAACAGCCCATTTAAAGTCAAACTGGAATCAAAAGGGACATTTCTATCATGTTAGTTGATGTTCCTGGTCATTAAGCACAAATCATCACATACAGTTTAAAGACCATGTGTAATATTGCATAGCGTGTGGACATTTGCTCGCCTTTAAAATGTCTTCAGAGTTTTGATTTCATCACTGCACTAGCAGGTGGAGAAAACTATTATTAAAAGCTTTATCATGTTTCAAATACCACTTCCACCTACCCCACTGATCACCAAGGATTTGCTCGTCTAACTCAGAGACCCTGCCTAATACAAAAGGAAAATGATTTGTTGTCTTTTAACAGTTTATCTCTGTTTTAAATGATGGTTGAACAAAGGCAAAGACCCAGGCAAATATCTACATTCCTAATATATAATTTTTATTAATTTAAAAGTAACTTATATAATACACTTATATATTAGGAATGTAGATATTTGCCTGGGTCTTTGCCTTTGTTCAACCATATAGTAAGGCATCTGGTGGGAGAGAAATTGCATCGATATAAAATTGTAATTAAATCCATATTAAATCGTATGTACTGTTCCACTGTGGTCGTTCAGAATGTTGTTCTGTATTAGGATCCAGGCATCAGCAGCACAAGTCCCCCTGGTTCATACAAACCCTTTGATGATGGAGAGCAGAGGGGAGTGTTCATCAAAAACCTCACAGGACACACACTCATAGGAAAGGTGGGAATTCCCCTAAAGGTCTCAAAGATGGAATAATTTGACACTTGTTTATTGTTTTGCTTTTAGTTTGCTGTTTGTGCTGGGGGTAGGTTGGCAACGTGATGTAATATGGTCATAATCATATATTCAGTCACATGTTACGTTTTTATGAGTAAATCAAGTGTATCATTAGTAATTCCAGAACACTGAGCAACTCATGTATTAATACAAAGATACTCAGTAGGGTGGCTGTCTTAGTAGATGTAGAGATGTACTGTAATGTTTTATTTCCTATATTTTTTTCTATTGACACTGCTGTTTTGCCGCTGCCCATCTGTTTCAATGTATTGAGTTTTTTATCTGGTTTTTGGAATAAAAGTTGAGTGATTTTATTACATGTTTCAAAAACTGTGCTGGACTAGACACAGTTAACCAGGACTGATTATACTGTCTTTGTAGTGAAACGCACAGGTGGTCAGTGTGCCTTACAGGGCCCAAATCCCAACTTTTTTCTCATATTTCTCTTTTTTTGTTTTTTTTGTCTGGTTTTGTGTCTTTAAAAAGCCATAATTGAGTTTAATTTTAACATTTTCCAACCTCTCTCTATCCCTTAGAATTAAACAGGCCGTTTTATGTTTTTGTAACTCTGTGGGCTGAACAGACATGTGGATATACTGTATGTACTGTACATACAAAAGGAAAAAATTCAGTTTTCTATTGAAAGACCCTTAAAGTACTGATGATAACTGATGATATGCACAGTGTGATCAGTAAATAATATTGATATGTACTGTGGTGTAAATCGCACTTGTTCAGCTGTGTAATATTTTTTTGCTACATTCACTTGTACTGTTGTATCTGTGGCAGTTTGTAGACGATGCTTATGTAAACTCCTAAATTATACAAGCATTTGTGCAAAAATTCAGGGGCATTAATAAGCAGCATGTCTGTGTGTGACAGGTATGGCCAGGTCCGACTGCATTCCCAGACTTCACTAATCCAGATACAGGAAGCTGGTGGGAGGAGTGCATCAGAGACTTTTATGCCAAAGTGCCACTAGATGGCCTGTGGATAGTGAGTGTAGCTATTTTATTATCATGCATCTGCTCTGTTAACGCTGGATGTAGACTCAGACTCTGCCAGAATGTAGCTCTGATGTTTGCACTCTGTCTGTCTCTTGCTTTATCTATAACATGATGCTTGCAGGATATGAATGAGCCTGCTAATTTTGTTCAAGGCTCAGTGCATGGATGCCCATACACTGAATTTGAAAATCCTCCCTATGTTCCAGGTCAGCACACTAACGCATGAGCGTCATCATTTTTTGACAGATCTCACATTTACTGTGTGTGTCTGTATATAAGGAGTTATCTGTGTCTCTGCAGATGTGATAGGAGGTCAGTTAAATTCTGGGACCTTGTGCATGTCCAGCCACCAGGCACTGTCTGCTCATTATAATCTGCACAACCTGTATGGACTGACTGAAGCCATGGCCACCTACAGGTCAGATGTGGTATTACATCTGTCAATTACCAGAAACTAGCTCATTATTGCCAGTACATATCATTATTGTACTAGAATTTACATTGACAAGTATGTTTGCTGATTATTTAATAATTGTAATAGCAAATTTATTAGATATTTTTATAATGGTCACACCTTTCACTCGTTTAAGGTGTTTACACCAAAAAATATGATCAAATGGAAGAAATGTCTTTTAATAGAATGGTTCCATACATAAAATGTTTCTGTTTCTACAGTGCCTTGAAGAAGGTGAGGGCTTCTCGGCCCTTTGTGCTGTCCCGCTCCTCATTCCCTGGCCTGGGTCGCTTCTCTGGCCATTGGACAGGTGACGTTAGTAGTGACTGGGAGCAGCTGAGATACTCCATCCCTGGTGAGACACACGCAACAGCACCAGCATTATATAATCTAATTCATTTCCGCAATCAATTACCACATAGTCAGGTTAAAAAACAAAGGCAAATTCCTTTAAAAAGGTCTTATAAGACCTAATATGAGATCTGTTCTACACCTGTGTCCTACACCTTGCAAAACCTTCAGTGGAAGTGAGATTACATTATTAATGTTACTTTAAACTAAAATGCATTGTAACTTTAAACAACTGACAGATGCAGTTCACGATCAGTCAACATGGAGAGAGCTGGTCTATAGAATCGCCAATAATGAGAGAATCAGCAGTTGTTGCAATGTTACTTCTGCTTTTGAATGCATGTCAGTTATATTTTGTTTGTGTGTTTCAGCTGTGCTGCTTTTTGGTCTATATGGAGTTCCTTTAGTTGGGGCGGATATTTGTGGTTTTGAAGGAGACACTAGTGAAGAGCTGTGTGTACGTTGGACCCAGCTGGGAGCTTTCTACCCGTTCATGAGGAACCATAATGACAGACCCAACACTGTGAGATCCAATGTATAAACTCACTGTATAGTATGCCTGCAACATAAAGAGTTTATACCTGCTTGACATGTAAACTGGACTAAACTACAGTAAACTCCATTTTGTAATTGTACTTCAGTCACAGTTTGTGCTCTATGTATAAGTATTATATACACTGCCAAGCAAAAGTTTTAAAACAATCAGTTTTTCCAGTGTTTCCTGGTAATTTAAGCAATTTGGTTACAGTGAATAACCTTACATGGTACAAAGATGTTTAGGTCATAAAACAATGAAACATTATGTAGATTTCATAGACAATGTGTTTTTCTCCAAGCATTAAGAGTCTGGTGAACTTACAGTTTTCCTGCAGCAATGAAAGTCAGTTCAGCCTTGAAGTTTAATGTAAACCAATCTCACAGGTGCCGCAACTTTTGCTGATGACCTGTGTGAACAGAGGCACAGCTTCTACACTGATGCAGTATTAGTACAGTACTGTAGAGCAGGAAGTAGTACTGTATATGGAGATCACACTGTGGAGGAAAAAGTGGAGCTGGAACACATTGTTCCTCCACCCTCTGATGCAGTATTAGTACAGTACTGTAGAGCAGGAAGTAGTAATGTATATGGAGATCACAATGTGGAGGAAAAGGTCAGAAGCACAGATACACAGTAAGAGAATGAGGGGCAACACTAGAAGAAAAGAACATGACAGTAGATTCAGTAGCAGCTCAATCTACAAGCTCTATCCAGCTTCATTTGGCTTCATTTATTTCCTATGCTTCAGGTAAGTTAGGCAGGTTCTTAATTCCTGTAAAATGTGAAACATTTTTGTTATATTTATTTATTTATTTATTTATTTATTTATTTATTTATTTTTTTTTTAACTTTACCATTTAAGGTTATTTACTAATTAACATGCTTAAATCAGTAAGTATGTAGTAACCACTGGAAAATTAAGGCGTTCTAAAAGTTTTAAGCAGTAGTGTATGAAGAAATGGTAATCTGGACCTTTGTGTGGTTTGTGTCTTTGTATATTTGTGTACCAGCCCCAAGAGCCATATGTGTTTGGACAACAGGCCCAGGCAGCCATGAGGAGCGTGATGATGCTCAGATACTCTCTTCTGCCTTTCCTCTACACTCTGTTCCACCAGGCACATACCTCAGCCAGCACTGTAGCCAGACCACTTTTTCTGGAGTACGAGGTTTCAGTTCCTCTACAGATCAAGTTTATTAGTTACTTTGTACTTATAGTCATAGGCAGGCATGTGGATGCTCCACAACACATAATTTCACATAACCTAAAGAAGACACACTGCTGCACATTTTAATGCATAATTTAGGGCTGTCAAAATATCAGATCCTGATTTTCTCAAAGGAATTCATGATAATATTGTAGCAGTATGTACCTATATGTATAAGTATATAACTTTTCACTGTAGCATAGCACCATCCCTGTGTGTGTGATATGAAATGATAATTGGTTAATGTTCTAACAGGTTCTAACTCTAATTATATATAAATATAATGTATATTTTGTATATAATTTTATTGCAGTAAAGCATTTAGGAAACGTTGCTCCAGATTGAATGCTCTTTTTAAAGACTTCAACATAGACCACAGCAGTAAATGCATAGAGGTGACTTGGGGCAAGACCACACTGACTGTGCCTTAGCACAGTGCACTATTAACCCCCCATCTCACCCACCAATACACATGAACTCTTATTCAACAATCATGAAGAATAAAACAAACATCTTAAGCAAAAACAGTGCATGGGGAAATAGCAGAGCAGAGAATAGCCTCTCTGTCTCCCAGCACACATGCATGTACGCACACACAGTGCACTATTAACCCCCCATCTCACCCACCAATCCACACCAACTCTTATTCAGCACTAATGGTGAATAAAACAACAAAAACAAAGACGTAACCACAAATTTTTATAAGTGGAGGACAATATAAGTCTAGGAAACCGTTTGTCTGAAACGTAGAACTTTTTAAATAAATAGGATTTATAGAATAATTCTGACAGAAAATGCCATGTTTTGTTTTCTATAGAGTGTGTGACCGTAGAAAATGAATTTTTGCACATATTCACCCTCAATTCACTTGAATAACAGCTGAGTAATTAATTGATTAGTTGGACTGGGTGTGCTGGGACAAGGGAAAATGCAAAAAAAATCATCTTTATCAGAGGTATATTTATGACCACAAAGCCACTGTTTGGTGGATATAGGCACTATTCACTATACACTAATATGTCACTGCTGTGACAGGTACACTTATATCAGTGCCAATGCTTTTGGTAAATTGTCCAGCAACAGATTAGCTACAGTCGGTAATTGTAACCTGCCAGCTACACCTGTTCACTGGGATCATTTATTAACTCTTCATTTCTTTTTAGATTCCCCTCTGATTTGAACTGCCAGACCATAGACAAGCAGTTCTTATGGGGAAGTTCTCTGCTCATCAGTCCAGTTCTAGAGCAAGGAGCACTGGAACTGGCAGCCTACCTACCCCCAGGGACATGGTACAGCCTGCATAATGTAAATCTCCTTCCTATGTAGGGCTACCCATAGGATGATTGCTCATAACCATATAGAGTTGCTTATTTTTTCTTATTCTCTATGTTTCATGTTAGGGGCAGCCTTACAACAGCAAGGGGCAATACCTGCTCCTCCCTGCCCCACTGGACACAATCAACATCCATGTGAGGGAAGGCCATATTATTCCACAGCAGGTACTCAACAGTCATGTTCTAGTAGAGCATTGCATCAGACTGTGTTCGCCACTTATCAGGCTCCTCTATTTTGATTCAGGTGCCAGCACTGACAACCACAGACTCGCGGAGTAACCCTTTCCTTCTGACAGTGGCACTGTCCTCAGAGGGCTGGGCCAGGGGGGAGTTGTTCTGGGACGATGGAGACACACTGAACACTTTTGTGCTTGGAGATTACTCATTCATTATCTTCATTGCAGGACAGGTAAAGCTTATTTTCAATAGCAAATTCCTCATTTCTCAAACTGTCATATTGTCTTGTATTGTTAGCTACATTACAGAATCAACACTTCAGTCACATGTCTGCTATGCAAAATGGAAAATGGTGTGAATTAGATGTTTTACTGAACCATCCACTTTTTAATCTTAAGACATATAAACTACTATGAGGGCTGTTAAAATTATTTGATTATACTTGAATACTTAATTAAAATAATCGTTGATATAATACTTACATTTTAGTTAAATTACCAATAAATATTTGGCAATTTGCATAAGGCATCGTATAAATTTTGCTTCTCTTTACTCTTATAACAAGAAACATAATCTGAATCGCCTATAAAAATAAAATCAGTTAAAAAGCTTTTCCAATTCAATTTTTTTTTTTTACTATTTTTGTACAAATGTTTTACAAATGTACTATATTATAAAATATAAAAAATATTTTAATGAATTAATTATTTTCATAATCAATTGTAAAAATAATTTAAACACTTATTTGACTACTAAGATGAACCCTAGTAACTTCTATGAAATCTAAAGTGTGAGTTGTGAAAGCGAGGAATTGAACATGGGTATACACTATGAGTGTAAAAGTGTGAACAAAACTTGAAACTGATATAGATTAAGCATAGTCCCTGACTAAAAGTGATTTTCAGTGAGGAATCATATTCAAAGCACAATTAACTGTATTAATATGAACTACAGACGTAGAGAAGAAAGAGGCTTGTCCATTTTTTGTTGTGTATCACATATACAAGTTCTATCAGCAATGAAACTCAAGCTGTGTAACTAGAGCAGCAAAGGAGAGGAACAAAAGGAAATTACACCAGTCCTGTTGTGATCCTTGCTGTTTATTTCCTTATAATGTCCTGTAAAACATTCACATTCCAGTGGGAGGGTGAAAGTGCTTAGGTCCTCAAACACCTGCCCCTTTGGCGACGGTGCTTTTTTAGAACTGGGAGCTTTTTTGTACTTTGGATTCTCTTTCTTTGGCTTTATCATGTTAATAAAAACGCTCCGTATATGTTGATTCCACCTGCACATTTAAAATACTGTTTTTCGCCATCCCCTTCACCCTCGCTGGTGTTTAAAACATTGTCACAACGACAGATTGGCCTTTATTTAATGGCCTGTATTTGTAAATCATGTCACTGCCCAACCCTGCTGTAAAACATCTCATCACCATTTAGTTTCATACACAAATAGTCAAGTGTTTATGGCTCTTCTGAGCAGGTACTCTTTGAATTGATGAAATAATTTGTTCTCTAGTCTCAGCTGGTGAGTCAGCCTTTAAAAGTGAATGGAGCTCTAGATGGCTTAGTCCTGGGAGAGGTGCGGGTGTTTGGAGTTCCAGCCCCACCTACAGGTGTTTGGGCTAATGGACAAAAAGTGCAGGACTACTCCTACCGCTCTGATACCAAGGCAAGTTCCAAAATTCTCCAGTATATAGAGAATATTAAATATAACATATTAAAAACTAAACAATGCACCATAACATGTTCA
>JBBIGC010000029.1:10171513-10188906 GCA_037576955.1 Lepidarchus adonis
TTTCATTCCATATATATCAGCTTTCATTCCATATATATCAGCTTTCATTCCATATATATCGAGTTTCATTAAATATTTCCTGTTTGGCTTTCCATATTATACATATTTACTAAATATTTACTTTATACTGTATATATTTGGGACATGTTAACATTTTTTCAATTACAAAATCACCAAAATCGGTTATTTATGAAGGGGTGTCCAATCTTTTTGCAAAAGACTATGTATTGCTGTGATGATTTATAGTATTTTCTATGTTTATCTGAAATTTAATCAACACTTTTCAAATACAAAACATGACTTATTTTAATATAAATTTAATTTGCCTAAATTCTTTCAAGTTTCTTAATCAATATAGAATTATTTGAAGTTTATTTTCTTCATCCTTCAGATGAATTTGTACATTTGTGTAGCACAGTTCTTTACACACATCTCTGAATCAAGATGAGTTTTCTATTAGTCAGTGATTTCACATTTTTATCTTCAATGATGAATAGATTAAATGCATGAAGGACGGTTAACAAATAGCACATGGTTCAGAATTCATAGAATATTATAGGATAATATAATAGGGCTGTCTTTATTGTTGGTAATGTGAAATTGTACTCTCTTTTTTTTCTTTTTTTTTTTAAATGTTTAAACTGTTTTCTGTAGAATCACTGTTAATACAGTAATTTAGTCAATTCGCTTACTTTTTCCTGCTGCCCTGTAAATGCAATGCCCTCCTGATATCTTTCTTCTAGGCGCGAAGTCTCCTCTATCAATTCAGGCTGCTTCCCAGGATCCCTTGCAGTCTGCATGACCTGTGTAAACTGTGTGGGCCGGGCATGTGGGACAGCCGTTATATCCCTGCCGTTGAATGTTCCGGAGAGCACACGGATTCTCAGAGCTGCCCCTATGGAGGCACAGCCACCCCCCAGCCCCCACCCTCCCCCAGCCAGCCGAACGAGAGCAAACGCAGCTCTAAGGCACGGGACATCTTCAACTTCCGTAAGCCATCCTGACTGTGGCCCAGCACAGAAACTACACTACCCATAAAGCCTGGCTGGAGAGGTACCATACACCAGGTACATGGATGAACACTGGGGGCTATAGTCCTGGTAGTTATTAGCTGATTAGGAGATATTTCCTGTCTTATCTGATGTGGAGCACTGCCTAACCTGAAAAACATGCAAGAGTGCTGCGTTAGCCATATCAGCATTTGAAGCAAAGCCTTCTGAATGAAGTGGATGGGACGAGTCCATCAGTGCTGTATTCAATTTCCATCTATTAAATAGCAGGATTCTGAAAGGGAGTGGCATCCCATATGGAGACACAGAAGCATTGGGTTACAGAACGCCATCAATTATACAGAAGTACAGTCCTCACATACAAACGAGGATTACAGTTATCTTTATTTTTCACAAATTCAATATATTGATACACTGAGTACCTTTTTTAACGTACTGGCAGTATGCATGAATGATAGTGTTCATATGTGTGTTTTATGTGTGAGAGAGACAGCAACTTTCAGTTTTACTGCTGGATATGAATAATTTTGCTTAATCAAGCTGTCATGCAGCAAAGAGCAGCTTTGGATATGGATATGTCAGTTGGCATTGGGTTATCAAGTGCTTTTTTATTTCTAATCCCAGATCTTATATAAAAAACAGGAAATGAGACACTAGGTTAAATACACCCGGATGCTATATAGGTAGATTGCTCATATAAAAGCAATATATACTGAAGAGGTTTTCTTTTAAAATCGAGTAATTAGCATACATGGTCAATCAAAATGGAGCATCACTCTTTCTGTATGCCCACACTTCTGCAAGCATTGCTGTTCTCTATTACTAACCAGTCAAACAAAACATTTTTATTTGTAGATGCCAACAAAAGAAATGGAAGGAAAGTGGTACGACGTACTAAAGCACAGGCAGTTCCTTCCATTTGCTCTTTACGCTCGCCTCATGTGCTGAAATCATGATTGTGGCAGAAGGTCTTAATCCTTCTCATAATGCTTCTCAACACCGCAGGGGAGACAAGTGTTCCAGTCCAAACCCAAGTGGGAGTTTGCCTATAATTAGTTAATCTGGGGGCCAGCCGTTAGATGAGCGGGAGGTGCTGGGTAGTGTTTGGAAAGCCTTGGCCTGAGAGATAGATAGAGAGTGAGAGAGAAAGAGAGAGTGAGGCTATAGAGAGTGGGCTGGAGATGGCCTGCGTCTTAAAGGTTCCCCAGAGCCTGTTTGAGAGCAGCCGAGAGAGCAGCTATTCGCAAATTGCCGTTAAAAGGTAACATTAGTCTGCGGGACTCCCCACATGCGGCCTCTGTGAACGACATGCATTACAGACCCTATTCTTTACCATTAGGCATTCGGCCCAGTGTTCTCAAATATCCAGCAAGCGATGGGACATGAGCAGGGGCACCGAGAGGGGTTAAGAGATGTTGACATGATTGGAAGATGAGCAATGAGGGCATGTATGGTCGCTGTCGTAACAAAACTGCATCTCTGAAGAAAATGCCAGTATGTGAAATTACACTGGCTGAGAAGAGTCATATTCAATGTATGAATAAATTGTATCATATCAATGCAGTATAGTTTTTGAGTTCACTTCCTTTTGAAAATAGCAGCGTTGTAGAAGTCTGTTTTATGACTTTTCAGTGCACTTTTTGATTAAAATTAGTTTGTTTAGTGTGAATGCGTCCTCAGGTCTTCAATGTAAAAGGCTTTTTTCATTTCCAAATGGTGTAAAAAGCAGAAAAAGAATAATATTTTACTAAAGGACAGTATTGCAAAGGCTGCATGACTACTATATACGCCTTTTAGTTTCAACTGACATACATCTACATATAGATTTATAAATAGTTATTTTCCAGAAGATTCACAACATTTCTGGCATTCCACCTCGCCCAGTGTTATCAACAGCCAGTGTTTGTTGGAATAAGCCTTTATAACAGCACATCAGTTGCCACGAAAAGGTTCTAGAGGAGACGTGTAGCCTCATTAATTCTGCTTTTCAGTAAACTGTATAAACACAGTTTTGTTGTGACAGCACCTGTGACATTTTTAATTGCGTAAGGCTTCTTGTCAGCATATCTAAGCAGTGGATTAATCCCAGATGTTTCAGTGCTGACCATACTTCAGAATGATCAGAGCAATCAAGTCGAGCCAGATTTGCAGCTTATCCAGTGGTCTGGTAGATACAATGGAATATGCTTTTAATATGCGGCTGTTTTTCCAGTAGTGGAAAGAAATGCAGGGTATGGCCTTGGCAGTGTTTGTTGTTAAACCCGACAGTCCCTCAGTAATTTCTCTGACATGAATTGCTGGCTTCGGTATTTAGTAAACCTTTCGTGAACTTGGGTTTTAAAGTTCATGCAGGCACATGCACCTGCCCACGTTCAGAAGTGGAGCTGCTTGAGCTTTAAACTGCCAGACTCGCACATCTGCTGTCTGGGAAGATGTCCTCTAGATATGGGGCCAGCTGAGCTACCCACCAAACGTCTCTTTTCTTTCAGCTTTCTATGAAGGACAGAGCTGTTCTTGGAGCATTGTTGCACATTTCTCAGACAGGAACCGCTTCTGGTGTGAAAAAATTAAGGAAATATTTTGCAGTTTTAAATAATAATGAGTGTTAACTAGTTCAAGGTTCATTTCATTCAAATTACTTTTAAAAGTTCATTTTAAAAAGTCATTCACCCTTTAGAGTGTTACTCCTGATAAACGACCTTGACTTCTGCCCTACATTCAAACAGTGGTTAATGCTGAATCCCTACTTATAACTTTAATAAGCTACACTGATATGGCTGAATATGCCAATATGTAGAAATACTACATTGTTGTTTTTTTACAAAAATAGTTCACTAGTAATATTTTCAGGAGTCAGGAGCAAATTATATGGTTTGAAATTGTTTATATGCTTCATCAAATTCCTTCATTTAGATGAAAAGGAGGATATTTTCATGATTGGGGAACTTCACGTACAAAAGTTACTTTATTTGTTGGTGTGAGGACAGGAATAGTTGGTATGTAATCGTTACGCTATGTGGATTCTGATTTGAAAGGAGTTTTATACTCAAGTCCTGTTTCTAAAGACGCTTTTTAAAGGGTCTTCCACCATTTCTTCTGAGTTGCTTCTTCTAAGGCATTTTATGTTTGGATTATTTTTAAAAGCGCAGTTGAACTGTAGCAGCTCTGACCATGAAGGATCCCTCAGGCACAGCGCTGCTCATCTGTGAATCAGGAATCAAAGCTCTTGCTTCAAGCATCTGATCGATTTCCTGCATCAGAGCCGGTAGTTTTCCACAGAAGCAGATCACATTATTACCCGATGAAAAGAATGTAATGATATAAAAGAATAACAAAGCTCTTCAGATCCTCCATCACTGTTTTTCCTGAGGACATGAGGACATTACACCCTTTATGTGCTCCAGGACAGATAAGAGATAATTGTTTTATTTTGCAGCTGAGCAATTATGTGCGTGCGTGCGTGCGTGCGTGCGTGCGTGTCAGTTCTGATTCGTTTTTTTTTCTCTGATATCCAATCCAGTGTTTTCTGCAGATACAGGTTCTGTGCTGGCAAATCTCATTTGTTTAGTAAGTTAATAGAGTTTCTTCTGTTCTATCGCTCTAAAGAACCTTTCTAGCACCTTTGTTTTATGTGTTCTTAAATTATACTTACAGTCATATGCAAAGGTTTAAACACCTCTGCTCATTTGCTGATTTTCTAAATTAATGAATAATAATTTCGAAATAATTTCATTTCTGAATTAATAATTAATAGTATGTTTATAGTTGTTTTTCCAGCAGGTTTCACTTTAATTGGTGAGGTTAACATATTAGGGAGCATTAAATAAAAAAATATATGGTAACTTTTGAACATGTCACATTATGGGGTTTATTTTTTCCATTCAGCAAATACTTACTGTTCATTAAAATGTTCAGTAGAATGTTTTCTGTAGAGATTATATCCACTTAATTAATGTCATTTGGTCAGGGGTTCCAAAATGCAACTGTATATTGAACCTTTGCATCATGTGACCAAAACGGTTCTTTACTCTCGCACATCTGACGAACACCGTTCATTGAGTTCTCTCGAGTATAAAGGGTTGTGTGTGGGGCCAGAAAGGTTCTTTGAACATTTTTGGTGCTATATAGAGCCATTCTCAAAAGAGAAAGGTTTATAAGAAAATTACCATCATAAAAATGACCATTTAACTAGTGAAGGAACTGTTCGTGTGTTCAGGTAGTTGTTTGAGTTACACTGGTTCTGTTACCATTATCATTGCTAAAGACCCTTTGAACTACTTTTTCGGGGTATCTGTTCATACATCTGTGTGAGTGCATTTGAAACATACTATAGTGTGTGAGTGTGTATGAGTGTGTATGAGTGTGTATGAGTGTGTGTGTGTGTGTGTGTGTGTGTGTGTGTGTGTGGTTTGTTTGAACGAAAAAAAAAAAAAAAAGACATAATGAAAACACTGCTGCGCCCTGTCTGCACACATCTGTCAGTTGCCTAAATAATTACAGTGCATTTCTTTAGGCTTCTAACGTTTGCAAACTGTATATCCTCCCTTTTGATTGTAGACACATGCATTTCTCTCCCTTTCTCTCTTTCAGTCTGTCTCTCTCTCCGTGTCCGTCTTTCTGCCTCCTCCCTCTCTTTGAGTGACAGCGTGGTGCCTGTGTGGACCCCCTGCCGGTCAGATTGCATCTACCGCTGTGCTATTGGCCCTAATTATCAATTATGGGGGCCAGACGGCCCCACCTGGAGCTGGCCGAGGTGCTAATGAGCCCGGGCCATTTTGACCGGCCCCGCGGTGCGTGTCAGCAGGACTGGACGGGCCTTTCCGCTGAGCTGCTAATGGATCCTGCGCTGTCACAGTTAGAGGCTGTAATCACTCAGAGCCCGGACAGGCCATGCCTTCCTCATTTACTGCCTATTCTCCACCTCACGCTCTCTTACCCTGGCGTAGCACATCATTATTGTTTTCTTACGGTTTTTCTGTTTGTAAATTGGAGGTGGGCGATGTGGGGGTTGTGCTGACAAGTAATGCAAGCTTTCTTCATGCTAGCGCAAACTGGCTCTTTAGAAACAGGTCAAAAAGACGGGGCAGAGCTGTTTGGAAAGAGCATTTTTGCGCAAGGGATTTTGTCATAGGTTACACCTGCATTAACCCCTTAAACTCTAAGCAGCAGTTATAGCCCTGGACTTTCATAATAACTCTCATAATTGCAAAAAACATCAATATGCTTATTCTTTTATTGCGTTAACAATGGGTATACATTTCTGACCTTGCTCTCAATCTGTGTGTGTGTGTGTGTGTGTGTGTGTGTGTGTGTGTGTGTAAGCTGCTGCTGATAGAAATGTGTCAGAACACTCAGTTCACCACATTCAGAGCTGTTCTGCCTGTGTTTATAAATTTATGGCTAAATGGTGTGTGTGTGTGTGCATGTGTGTATATGAGGGTCACACATTAAATGATTAAATGACAGTAGAACAGTGGTATGGACCTTTAAAATTATGCACAAAATTATTCAAACTATTATAATAGTTTATAACTAGGAGTGTAAAAAATGCAGCCTGACATTATGCAATAGTTTTCAAAAATGTTTTATGGAGAAAGAACATTATAATCATTTTAACCTTAAGCATCATTTAACTAAACAGCATTGTTTGAACATATGGAAATTTGAAAAGGATCAGTTCAGCTCTTGAATCTAAGGTGATGGATGTCATTATTTCATTTTTGTATAATTTTTTTGTTGCAGATTTGTTGCCCAATTTGCCCACCTACTAGCACATGCTTCCTCTGAGTCACTGCATCAGTTCAAACTGCCATTAATGCAGCACCATTGGGTAGTGTAACATGCTTGAAGGAGAGCACTGACTGCCAATTCTGTTACCTCAGCTAGCGGACTCGCAGAGCCCCTGGAGCCCAATGCATGTCCACTTTAATATGAAGAATTAGTCACTAGAGAGTGAGTCTTATTCTTAAAGGGGTTTGTGAAAGAGAACCTGCTTATGGGCGTCAAGCTGAGGTTCCATAGCACGTGCCTGTAGGTTTAAATTCAGGTTTAGGAGCTTGCAGGACGCACAGACTGCCTGATCCTACTGCCCCACCTGAGGCATCTTTCTCTAGTTGCCTGGAAGTGAGGTGTGGTGGTGGTGGGTGGGGAGCATCAGTCACATGCCATGACCAGGTTTCCTCCAATGGCAACATGAAACCTGAACCGCTCCCACTCTATATCTGTATAAACAGTTATGGGAATGGAGATTGTCTGTGTTTAGACTCAACAAAGATAAATAGGTGTTACGATGCACGCAAGCACAGTGCTGTCGCTCTTCTTCCACAGCTTTGCTGACATGTGTCAATAATCAGGGTTCGAGATTAAAGGGGAATGTGTGTGTTTAAGCGTTTCGCAAGCACAGCTTTAAATACTCCTTATAACCACTGAAGTGTAGCCTTTTCCTCCTCAGGACCTGAAGGAGCACCACTGTCAACATGATGTGTGTGAAGACATTGTCATTTTGTAAGTTGTGATATAACATGACACCAGTATATTTGTCTTTTGTGTTTAATATCCTGAACAGTATTTCCGGAAGCATGTCATCACGTCTTTCTTTTAGATGGCGGTTTTCTTTACAAATCAAGTCTAACTGGTGTATTACGAATTCTTCACTCTTAAGCTCACTTGCTGTTTAAGTGTCCTTTATTTCCACAATGGTTTATGGCCTCATCCCAAAGCAAAGTTAAAATATAACTACAAATGATTTCCGTCATGAAGATGGGCTATTTCTACAGTGCATGTGCTAATATGTAACAATGCATAAACTGTGTATGAACAGTTCTGCACTATACGCTTAGAAACGAATGTCCTGTGTAGTTATTGGTTCTTTAAATTAGTATAGACTTGTTTGCAAAAGTTTGGGCGCCAAAATAGGTGTAAATAAGTACTTAAGTACATATCCTCGACACAGAACACACCTCTGCACATTATAATACACTATTACTGAATTTAACACACTGGTGGGTGCCTTCTGCCTGTGCTAAAGGTATAGCATGTTTTATAGTTTTGCACCCCGTCCCATTTTAAACAGTACAGTAAATAAGGATGTGTATTTCAGTTCACATAGAAACTCAACTGAAAGTGGGTCTTCTATAATATCCCTTTTTAAAATGTTGGCACCTTTATTTTTGTGTGTATGGTTTCAGTCTAGAATGTTGTTACGTTATAGTCTGGTTTTCTAGGCAGATTCTGATTCTAGACTAAAACCAGAGCAGGGAATTTAACCCTGTTTAGCCTAAATTTAGGCTTAATCTATTCCTGGAGATCTGGACCTAAATGTTGAACTTGACTCTGTTTGAGAGTGATGTGTAATGTGTTACAGGCAAATAAACTGACACACATCTCACAATGTAGGAAGGAACTGTATGAAAAGGGATAATATATTTATTTTTTTAAGATTTATCAGAATGGCTCTAGAATTAAACACAATCATCTACATTCTTTTGTTTCACATCCTGTCGTGTGTAATGGAGTTTTTTGGGGTTTTTTTCTAATTGTTTTGCTTTCTTTGTGACAACAACCATTCTTTTCTGTTGTATCTATTGTTTTATGGCATGTTTGTTCACAGGCCCTGTGGTCCGATTGACTCACAATGAGCGGTATAATGTAGGCTACACCAGAATGGCCAACTTCCACAATTATAATCCAAAGTATAATCCTTCATGTTTACATTGACCACTTAGAATGATGCATGACAATATAGCTGTAATTGTCTGTACTGTATTACACTATAGGCCATGTTGATCCGACAGGAGGCCTAGGACACTGCGCTGCCACTGCAGTGTTTCAAACGATTGTCAAGCGTTTTATACCTTCGTTTGAACCATATCTTGTAAACTATCATTATGATTTTTCAAATAAAATGGATAATTACGCATTTAAGTGTCTGTCGCTCTGTAATGCTTATAAAGGCCACTAACCTGTAGATTAATTGCCTGATTCAAGATCCAAATGAATGCTCTTCATAAACCCCATTACCCCATTATAGGGTAGCGGGGTGTTAAACAGCCCCTGAGGATAATGTGCCCTGAGGTTATTTCTCCACCAAACCACCAATGTCATCACATCTCTTTTGTACACGTTCTGCGGCTCCGTTAATCAGCTAAAAAGATCTGTTCATATAACACAATAGCTTATAACACCACAGCAACTGTAAAGTATATATGATCATGAGATTTTTGCATTTGAGAGCATTTTTTTATGCTAATTAATGTATTAATTTGTCCCTTAGTACTAGGAATGTCTCTGGAGAAATAATCTACTTTGTCCTCTGGGGAATAAAGTCTATATTTTTATTTCAGCAACAATATACTAGAGTGATTATCCAACGCTTGGGGCCGCAGAGCTCCTGTCCCTTTAGATTCCATAGCATTTTCGCAGTAGAGGATAAAGTAAAATGTGAAACAATTTAGAAATTAATTTTAGGAAAAAATGGGGAGGGGGAGGGGGGGCAGATGCCCCATTAGAACAGTTATGAGTTAAACTGTATTCATGAGTTTTTTTAGGTAGATACCAGTGATGCATAAATGTTCAGAGAAATAAAAAGTAGAAGAGCTTTCCCCTCAAAAAAGAGGAGAGCTTTGGTTGGTGTTCTCACAAAAAAATGTATTGGATTGTCCTCCGTACTCGTGTAGATTATACAACAAAAGCCTTGTAAAGAAGATAAACTGACCCAAATATTTTCTGGGGAGGATAAATCTTAGGACTGCAGTGATCCATGTGAAATTTCAGATCATTGTCATACATTAATGTGACCAGATTGGATTTAACAGTCACTTGATCAGGAGAAAAAATATGGGGGGAGGGGGCTTCTCCCAACAACTTACCCTACATGAGTATTTGTTTTATTTTCCACTTATTTCCACACTAGCCTCCCTGCCTTTAAGCGACCCTGGCTATGTTTTGTGCATAAACCATGAGCTACGTCTCTGACTCTTACACTATATTTCATCATCAAAGATGAATTCCAGTGAATATGTCTGCATACATAAACCATGTTCAAGGGAACGTTCAGATTGGCCTGATGAGAAATGTGGCAACTAGCAGAACCATTCACAACAGAGATGATAGAAACCTGAAACCCCAAGTGTTTTGTGATTCTAAAAGCTATTAATAAAATTTTGATTACGCTGCCTGATGTGTCAGAAGGTTTTTCAGACTTGTCAAAATTTGAACATTTTCAGCATTACATGGACACATTCACTGAACATTTTGGATACAAAATATAATGCCAAGTGAGGGGCTGTTTCTAATCGTCTGTCTGTCATAAAAGGGTTGTTCTTAGACAGGAAGACCTTTTGATTTTCTAATTTTAATGTCATATTTTTGCCCTCTTTTGGCAAATTCCTATTAACCATGAAAATAAGGTTAGATTTCTCTAAAAACATTTCATGAATGTATATATAATAACAATGTGGGTAAAAATGGCTTGAGCAGAGAATATTTTTATTGCTATGTCATTTCCAGATGTGCTGAACCATCATGGAAGTCTGTAAGAAGGTCATTTTTAACAAAATATACGTGTGCCCTTACATGCTAGCTATCAAATCTATGCTAATAGCTAGCATGTATAGCCCATAGCTATCTGAAACTATGGGCTAGTTTTTCCACAAAATACCAAAGAAATGCCATTTGCAGCACAGTTCATGATCAGGTTTAGGCCAGAAGTGGCTCCTGGGTGAAAAAAGTGTGAGGTACTATTCATGTACTAACTTAATATAATCAAACCCAATGTAAATGGAACCATAACTCCACCCTATTCGTCTGCATTGCTTTATTGGACTGAATCTGGAACACGAGCCACGTTTATCTGTGCCTGTACCTATTCAAAGACATGATGCTCTTCAGGAGAATCTAAGCCTTTATGTCACTCAGCTGATTCCTCACTCCTGTGTCATGTAGTAGAATGTTTACGTAAATGTGTGTGTCCTGCTGGAGAGGTTTGTGGTGTTAATAAGCACCGGGTGCTGCTGCTTCTCCCTTCAGAGAGTTCAACTGAGCTGAGGGAATTGAAGAGTAGCACTGTGCAAAACCACAAACACTACAACAACACACGCACTGACCCACACACACATATTTTTAGGTCCAATGCAATTTTCCATTAGAAGCTCAAGATTTGATTTGGTTTCCAGTATTTTAGGTTGGCTTTTAAAAAGAAAGGATTGCAAAATAGTGCAGATGTGCAAAACAACATAAAAACAGATAAAACGCACAGACCAGTTCTGATTTCCGATAAAGGAATTCTTTCAGGAATCTTCAGGAAGTACTGGTACAATGCTTTTAGGCTTTTAAGGCTTTATTTTTAAAGTTAAAACAAAGTTTTATCAACGGTTGGGCTACAGTGAGTCACCTATATTGAAAATGTTGAAAATTAAATATGATTAAATTAAAAATGATGCACTAATTAAGTTGCACTAAGACTAGAAAGATAGACACACAAATATGTTTTTGTATAGTCTGGCCTTTATGTCTCATTTAGTTACTGCAGTTAAAATACTGAACTAAAAGATATTTTTTCATAACCATAACTATGAAATTATAACACACTTTGTTTAAAAAAATCATATTTCTTCTTACAGTACTTTTCCAAAAACCATCATTTGAACATCAATGAAGGGTAATAAAACATCACATGTGCAAATTAGCTGTTTTTTCCACAGGTGATGCCTGACTCATCTGAAATGCTCTTGCCCAAGACTGCACCAGAATTCGTTTGGTGATTAATCGCATTCATGCGTTTCTGAGGAACAATAACATTCCTGCTCAGTTGGTCGCTCAAAGGTATTTCTGAGACGATCGTCACAGTCTTGCAGGACTGAAACATTACTAATGGTCTCAATTTGCTGGCATCTTGGCATGTTGGAGGTGGTGTTGGCATCTTCTTATGTTTTGCCCTTGACTGGACTTACGCATCAATGACCTACAGATGAATCTCCTCACCACAGCAGACGTTTCCTGAACGAGAATGTCTGTTATCCCCCATGGGAGGGACTTTGGCTTCAATGAACTCAACAAGTCTCAGGTTTTATAGATGCCACTCATTCTTGAGTCATTTTCTTGTAGATAACCACTTGAAGAAATGACTGATTTCCTTGGTGGCATGGAGGGTGGTGGTTTGCCTTGGGAGTTCATTTGCGTGCAACAAATGCAATGATTCATTCTACAAGACTTTGAAAGCTATGCCTTACTCTCATTTCAGTACCTTTAGTTTCTTTTTATCATGGCTCTGAAAATGTACCGTTACTACATTATTCTTCTGATGAATTATAACCAGTGTTGGAAGAAATAAAGTAATACTTTACAAAATTATGCTAACTTGATATTGTTATATATAGATATATAGATATAGATTGTCCTGTGAAACATTCTTAATATTTGTTTAAACTCATAGAATGTCAGGTATTAATCTAAATGTAATTGTGATCATTACTTTGAAAATACATCAAATTATTTCCTACAATATGGAAAACATTATGGTTTTAATCCTCAGTGTCTTGCAGGAAGTGGAGTAAAAATAGGATGTTTTTTTTTCACTGTGAACTGCAATGAAATGAATTTTTTTATATGAATATTTATATCTTTCAAAGAAAAAAAATCGTTCTTTGGATCAGAGCCTTGTTTTTATGGTTTCAAACCAAACAAATGGTTGTTAAAAAGAACAAAAACAACTTTTATGCTCATAGGAAGCACAAAAACACAAGCATCCTGCTGATGAGTATGCAAAATACATATAAGGAGTATGAGAAGTGAAAAGCTGTGATTTATTGAAAGTATATAAATCCATTGTTCTTTCTCTTTCCTAAGTTCAGTAACAAAGTCAATGGATTTGATGTGAAGGTTCCACTATGTTAAATAAAAAGCTCTAGGTCTGAATTGGTCTTTGGAGCTTTATCGTTTTGTCTCCATTATGCTGATATATGCTGGATGTTCTAAGAAGAACTATATATTTGATGGTTTATTTCTTGACTCATACCCAAGTTATTTTTGCTACTAATTTTGCTCATTATTTCATTGGAAGTAACACTTACACTTGAGTTTGGGTTTAGGCTGCACATCTCTGACCGTAACCCAAACCCCCCCAGATGGCTGGAACTGATCTGAAGCCAGATGAGGAGATTTGGTGTCACTTCATTAAATCAGTCCTGGCCGCACGCTCTTGGCCCAGAGTCAGAACGAGCTTGAGCAAACTGCTGTCCTGGGGAGCAGCTGTGCGAGATCAGACGGGCAGAAACGGCAGGCGCTCGCTCTGAAAGACGCTCTTTATCCTGGATTATTCTCAGCCTCGCAGGCCTGGATTACAGGCTGATTGCGCACACTCAGCTCTCCTGCTATAGCTCCCGAGATTAGCGAAGCAAACTCAAGCCTAGAGGAGTTGACTGGAGGAGCCCTCACATCCAGCTGAGACACAGATACATGATCAGTCAGTCTGACGTGCCGGTATAAAGACATCAGACTGACTCAGTGCAATAATAGTGGAGAGCTTGTTAAACACTGCTGGATCTGTTTTGTTGGTGTGACAGTTCCTTCATTATTATTAGTATACTTTTGAATTTTATGATCAAATACTGAATATAAATATTAAATATAAGTTCATTTTTTTCAGCCAAAATGCTCCAGTACAACCAGGAGACGTGAAAACGTGACTAAATGTTATTTATTGCATATTTTCTTAAGAGAAACTATTATTTCATATAAATGCAGCAAATATTTTTGTCTATTTTTTCTGTAAATAAAAAGAAATTAATCGTAAAAACATATTTTGTGATCAATTTACTCTGTTGTGTCCCACCTCAAAAATGAATACCGGATTATGTTGTTTATACAGAATGGGAAATGCATGTGCAATATACTTCAGTGTGGCAAGACATTGCAGGTAATTTGGACAGTATGTGTTGGTCCATATATATTTTATACTCACACCCATATTATACACACTATCTATCTATCTATCTATCTATCTATCTATCTATCTATCTATCTATCTATCTATCTATCTATCTATCTATCTATCTACACAGCGGGTACAGAAAGTATTCAGACGCCCTTAAATTTTTCACTCTTTGTAATATTGCAGCCATTTGCTAAAATCATTCAAGTTCATTTCCCCAATTAATGTACACAGAATTGTTAACATTTATTAATAAAGACCCTTTGCTCAGTATTTAGTAGAAGCACCTTTTGATCTAATAAAGCTTTTATCCAGGTTGGATGGTAGATGTTGGTAGACAGCCATTTTTAGGTCTCTCCAGAGATGCTGATTTGGGTTTAAGTCTGTGCTCTGGTTGGGCCATTCAAGAACAGTCACAGAGTTGTGAAGCCATTCCTTCATTATTTTAGCTGTGTGCTTAGGGTCATTGTCTAAGGTAAACCTTCGGCCCAGTCTGAGATCCTGAGCACTATGGAGAAGGTTTTCATCCAGGATATCCCTGCCGCATTCATCTTTCCCTCCATTGCAACCTTTCGTCCTGTCCATGCAGTTAAAAAACACCCCCACAGCATGATGCTGCCACCACCCTGCTTCACTGTTGGGACTGTATTGGACAGATGGTGAGCAGTGCCTGGTTTTCTCCACACATACCGCTTAGAATTAAGGCCAAAAAGTTCTATCTTGGTCTCACCAGACCAGAGAATCTTATTTCTCACCATCTTGGAGTCCTTCAGGTGTTTTTTTTTAGCAAACCCCATGCAGGCTTTCGTGTGTCTTGCACTGAGGAGAACCCCGAATGGTGGAGGGCTGCAGTGATGGTTGACTTACTACAACTTTCTCCCTTCTCCCGACTGCATCTCTGGAGCTCAGCCACAGTGATCTTTGGGTTCTTCTTTACCTCTATCACCAAGGCTCTTCTTCACCGATAGCTCGGTTTGGCCAGACAGCCAGTTCTAGGAAGGGTTTTGATCATCCCAAACATCTTCCATTTAAGGATTATGGAGGCCACTGTGCTCTTAGGAACCTTAAGTGCAGCAGAATTTTTTTGTTGTAACCTTGGTCAGATCTGTGCCTTGCCACAATTCTGTCTCTTAGCTCTTCAGGCAGTTCCTTTGACCTCATGATTCTCATTTGCTTTGACATGCACTGTGAGCTGTAAGGTCTTATATAGACAGATGTGTGGCTTTCCTAATCAAGTCCTATCAGTATAATCAAACACAGCTGGAATCAAATGAAGGTGTAGAACCATCTCAAAGATGATCAGAAGAAATGGACATCATCTGAGTTAAGTATATGAGTGTCACAGCAAAGGGTCTGAATGCTTAAGACCATGTGATATATTTTAGTTTTTCTTTTTTAATAAATCTGCAAAAATTCTGTGTTTTTCTGTCAATATGAGATGCTGTGTGTACATTAATGAGGGAAAAAACTTGAATGATTTTAGCAAATGGCTGCTATATTACAAAGTGTGAAAAATGTGAGGGGGTCTGAATACTTTCCGTACCCACTGTATATATGTGTGCGTGTGTGTGAGAGAGAAGCTTTTAATGTGCCAGAAACATGTTAAACCTTCACTACAGCTAGTGTAGCCAAGGGTCTGCAGTATTATTCATGAATACCCATTCAAATTAAAAGTACCCTGATTAATCTATCTGCTGTATCTCACTGCTCAGACCAAGACTGAGTGGATTCTATTTTGGTGAACAGATCTCTTAGGGCTATCGTGGGCTACTGTATGTTTAATTAAAAACTACATTACTGGACACTTTCACCGACGGCTCATGGAGGGCCAATTTCCGAGAACTTATGAATTTCAATAAGCCGAAATAAAGCGGCGTGAGTGAATGAGCTAATGAACCCGGCGAGCTTGGGAAATTTCCCAGCGGCCCTGCTACGTAACTACCAGCAGGCCATTTCCTTGGCAATGGTTACCAGGGAGTCCGTTCTGCAAGTCCCTGGCCAAGTCTCACATCAGGTCCGACAACAAGTAAACACTCATGCAGTCACAGGATCATGCAGGTCAGGAAAATGGGGGAAAGATCTCGTGGCGCCTGAGAGTCTGTTGAGTCCTTATGTCACTGTGTTTCTGTTGGAGGAGCCAGTAGAATGACTTTTGTCAGTTCTTCCTTGTCGCACATTGCTACTGTAGTGCCTTTCAGAGAGGCAGACACTACAAAGGCGTTGCTTTGAGGCCAAATTTTAAACATAAAAAATCTGCCGATTATGGTTGGTGGCACTTTGGCATATATCCAGCTTTTTGTGAAATACTGGTTTTAAAAAAATGATGAATAGATGCGATTATGTGGAAAAAGTCTCTTTTGGCTCGGCTTATTAGACATTTCTCAGCTGATCAGACTCTAATCATTGGACAAGGATCCAATCTCCATACAGTTACAGTTTATTTTAGCTTCTGTCATTCTGTCTTTACTGGTGGGTTTTAGGTGACGTCCTGCACGGGAGGCCCTCACCCACCCAAACGGCATTATTCTGTATGTAAGGATGATAGTTAATAAACAATACATCAAAACATTTAGAAAAATGCTACAATCTGAAGAGATCAATGTGATTTAACAATATTTAGAGAAATGAAATCTTAAAGCAGCTCCATTTACTGGATAAATAAAGAAAAAATGACTCATCATTGCCACTATCCCGGTGGTTGACGCCTATGGGTCTATGACCATATATGGAAGTCTAGGGAGAACAAGACTAGCAAGATTTAAAAGGAAAACTGAAAGCTAGGTGGAGCTTGCTGCCATTTTGATCTGATGTTCAAGCTCCACTGTAGTTCAGATTGTTTATCTGTCAATGTTTCTCTGAGGCTGGCGGCTGACAGCATGTGGCATGCAGGCTGTAGCTCTCTTTTCTCTGCCAGCACTGCTTCCCTCTCTCTCTCTTTCTCTGTCTCTCTCTCTTTCTCTCTCTTTCTCTCTCTCTTCCACACACAAACACACAGTAAACAGATTTGGACACACCCATACGTATGTCTGTGGACTCTTTAATTGGCCTATCCATGCTCCGTCCACAAATGCCTTACATTTCAGCAGCGGTTTACCACAAAATCACATTTATTCTAATGAGAAATTGTAGAAAATCACCCTGTAGAACATGGAGCACTATCGTTTGTTTAGATTTGCTTCATAATCTATCCATCCAGCCGTCCACTAACAAGGGCCACAGGGTGATGGAGCCAATTCCCACTCATATATCTATATATACAGATATATATATATATATATATAGATAGATATATAGATATATAGATATATACAGCTGGGAGAATAAGTATTTGATGCATCAGCATTTTTATCAGTAAGGGTTCTAAGTGGGCTATTGACGCACTTTTTAAAACAAATACTACCAAAAATAGTTGTGACTCTTACGAACATAATAAACTCCTCCCTTAGCATCGGCTA
>JBBIGC010000029.1:10240103-10253316 GCA_037576955.1 Lepidarchus adonis
TATATATATGTGTGTGTGTGTGTGTGTGTGTGTGTGTGTGTTTTCAATATATTTAAATATGTTTACATATATATATATATAGTGTATAATGCATAATATGTATTCACATTGTTAAGAAACTATTTTGCGTTCAGCATTGCGCTATTTATCGCGACAACCGATTTATTAGCTTAATTAATACCGGTAGATATATCCGTTTCAGTAAACGCCTCGTTAATACTTGGCCTTGGGTCTAAAACCGTTGTCCTATTTGCTCGAGTGGTCGAACGCTATTTACAGTACAATATTTGGTTTGTGTCTGAATGTGTGGATCTTTATGTTTTCTCATGCAGCCACAGAGTTATTTTAGGACAACAGACGCGCATTAAGACGCGTAGGCAAGATTAGATTAGAGGCTGAGCACTGCAACTACTTCAGAGCTGAGCAGTACACGCAGATGTTAAACACTCTGTAAAGGAACTGACTGTTTTTTATTATTTTATGGACAGTAACCGATATCGGTTGTGAGCTTATTTGCTTTTCTGTTAGCCTTTGCGGCTAAACGTGAGACAATGCCGGACGATTTTAATAATTCCCACAAGCGGTTTGGTTAATCTTCGTTTTAAATAGGTAAATGTGAGCACAATTGTCACTACAACTGTTTATTTTTGGAAAAACAAATGAAAAATCGCCATATTCTTGCAAAGCTCCCTTCGGTCTCTAGCAGCGCTAACTGACGGCTTCGTCACTTCCTCAAAAAGACAACCTGACTCCACCCCTCCCTTAGCAACTACATTCGCGTAGCAACGGCTCGACCAATGGCTGCAACCAAATACTGTCCCACCGACTCCAGTCTCATGGCAACAATTTAGAACGTGATGACGTCTCTTCGTTCGAGTATTATGGGCTGCCTCTGATTATACAGACAGAGGTTGTGGCAGAAAGAAACCTGTGGGACAGAAGTAAACATGGAGCTCTCTGCCGTCGGGGAGAGGGTCTTTGCGGCGGAATCCATCATCAAGCGACGCATAAGAAGAGTAAGTGTAGTGCGTTTGTCATTTGTTACGGTGTTTTGCCTTCGTTTGTGTGAAACCTGGAGATTTGTTCGCGTCCTGTTGTTTTTTGCCAAGTTAAGCGTTGACGGCTAGCTAGGCTAGCGCGGCTAGTCTGCTAATTGAGTGCCCGTGCTTTAGCTGTCACACTTTCTCCCGCAGGGTCGGATGGAGTATCTGGTGAAGTGGAAAGGCTGGTCCCAGAAGTGAGTTGTCTCTCTTTTCGTCCACATGGTTGCTTTGATGCATGTCGTTGTAGCTAGCTACCATTACTGCGCTGCTACTGAGCCGAGCAGAAAGCTAACAGGTCAGTGCCCGAGCGCTGCGTAACGGGCTTCGGCGTTCGGTGCTAAAACGTTAGCTGACATTTTAAGGCCAACGAGGTTAGCACGGGGGCTAAATTGCAGAATTTATGAAAAGCCTCCTCGATTCCATGCTTGATTTTCCCGCAGTCGGTTAAACTTCCTTGCAATTGAAACGAAAGCACGGATGTCAGGACTTTCGTGGCAGCGTTCACTTAATCCATGCCATTTTCGTTACAGATATAGCACCTGGGAACCAGAGGAAAATATTCTCGACGAGCGTCTCTTCGTTGCGTTTGAGGAGAGGTTTGTGCACCTGCGACATATACACATCCGCAACATTTAGCTTCTATAGCTTTTCCTCCGGCTCAAATAAACTTCACAGGTTAGATACGTTGCTTAAAACGTTTTGCTTTTTTTGTTCCAGAGAACGAGAGCGGGAGCTGTATGGTCCGAAAAAGAGGGGACCGAAACCGGAGACTTTCTTATTAAAGGTGGGCAAGTGGAACTGTTCGTCCCCGTTATTACATTGGGTTCGTGGCATTATCTTATGAGTTAGGAGTTTAGAATAAACATGTCGTTATTATACTTTTACATTGTACGTCCAGCTCAGCTCATGTAGCCGCACTGAGATATAAGGAAGATTTCCCTTCTCTATTTTCTTTCCTCAGTCGGATAGCGGTGTGTATTTTCATTAAATACTGGACTCGAATCGCCTTAATTTGGCGCATGCGCTGTTCTTTCTTCTTTTTCTTAAAAAAAACGCTCTCAGGCAAAAGCAAAAGCCAGCCCCAGAAACTATGACTTTAGAAGGGAGATGGCGCGAGAGATCCGAGTGTCCTTCCCTGTGGCGGAGCCCGTAGTCACTCCACGGGCTCGGGAAGGTCTGCGGACGGTCGTGCCCACCATATTCCCCCCCAGCACCGTGAACCGCGGCGAGAGCATTCGAGCCCGCCCCCCGGAGCTGGAGAGAAAACCTCGGCCTGCGCAGGGCCACGCGGACTTCCTGAATGCTCCCAAAAAGAGAGGACCAAAACCGAAGCTGCGTCTGCCGGTGAATCCGTCAGCTGAGCGCTTTCACAGGCGGGCGGAGGAGCGCCTGCATCTCAGTCACTCCAGAATGGGGGAGACCTCCAACTACGGCTTCATGCAGCAGTTTCGCACCGTTGACGTTCAGAAGCAACTTTGCAGAACCGATTTATATGGATCCAGTGCTCCTACAGATGATAGCCTGTCTCCAGAGCTGCTCGACGTTGAGGAGGAAGGAGGAGAGTTGTGGAGCCCGTGTGTAAAGAACATGGAGAAGGTGATCGTGACTGACATTACCAGTAACTCTCTGACTGTCACGATTAAAGAGAGCTCAACAGACAAGGGCTTCTTCAGAGAAAACAGATGATGTGTAGGTGTAGAAAAGCCCTGAAACGGTATTATCTAACCATTAACAGCCTGTTTCTGTCCTTCCTTAGTGTCTTAACTGTACAGGACGTCCCGCAATCATGTATATATGTAACAAAAAGTCGGCAGATGCATTACCACGTGTATTTTCTATGAAAATGACATTTATTTTTGTACTTTTGTGTAACGTGGAGCAAATATTTTCCCCATATTTTGTTTGTTTTTCCTCCTATGTCTTGGTCAGATATGATCACAGGCACAGACTGCTCTTCAGCTTCCAGCACCTTTTCTTCAAGGGGACGGATCGTTCCTCTGTGTTCTTCTTTATTATTGTACTGTGTGATCAGAGACGGTGTATATTTGAACTAATAACGACGTATTAATGCAGAGTAAAATATGAATTTAAATGCAGATTGTGAGTGTGTGTGTTGTGGGTCAGCAATGTGTGGGGGGAGATCGGGATGTAATGATGATAATGTGCTGAGAAGTGAAAGTGAATAAAGACGCGGTTGCGCTGTGGTTCTGTTAGTTCGCGATTCAATTTCACTTCTTTTCTGCATGTGATCCGGCGTCCAAAGCGCTGGTCTGTTACCGGAAGTAAAATCATCTCTTGCCCCGACTTCCGGGGTAATGTTTGACGCACAGTAGCTTATTTTTATTACATTGTTGAATTTCTAGTCTCTACGCACAATAATAGAAAAGACTGAATATTAAAAACGTATTTAAAATATCGAAGGCAATTTCATCCGCTAATCTTTTTATAATTTTTAATGTGATTTAATTAACTTGTTTCCACGTTAGAAATGTATAAATTCCCCACTAATCCGACAGAACTGCTGTCTGATCTAATTTAAATGGAGTCACACCACATTTTCTCTAAGGGGCTCAGACAGATTGAAATGCAGCAGAAAACGAAACGTAAAGGAATAGTGTTACTTGCCTGAATTGCTGGGCATTTACCTGAGTCACCTACAGCCTTTTACACAGAACAGCTTCAGATCTCTGACCACGTGCTCTCCAAATGTTACTGTCTCTTGTTTGTAAAAACGCGCAAAATAAGAACACGAGGCAGAGATTCAGTGGATTATTTTCTTCTGAAAGATGCTCTCATAAAACGCAACGCGGCCTGTGATTCACTAACTGCACTAGTCGCTCACAGTGCACGCGCACTGAAGAGTCTGGAAGCTCGGACTTATCGAAGTAGATGACCGGCACCGTGGTCTACAGTGTTTTGACATTTTGATATATTTATATTCTGAAATATTCGATCATTTGAACCTGATGAAAGTCATGTTGAGCTTCCTCAGAGTTTCCTCACACACTTCTGCGCTCGGGTGGAAGAAGGCGCTTCAGCGTCCGGGCGCCCCTGCGTGTCGGTGGTGGAATCCTTGGTTGATAAATAATTGCTGCGAGACCTCCTAGACAGGGTGAAAAACCACCGGAATCCACAAGATGTCGCCATGACCTTTTTTCCAGAACAATCTAGCTGACGGCTCTAAAAGCGCGCGCCCCTCTCAGAGGCCCCTCGCGCTCCGGCTCCTTCAGCTGCGCTACTGGAATCGGAACTGACCGCTGTTCATCTCCGAGATGATGTTTCAGACATTCCAAGACTTTCTCTATAAATAAATACATACATCATACAAAATCAGCGACACTTAAAACGAACTGTTTAGTAAAGCGGATGTTTTTAACCCATTAATGCCCCAAAACATTTCTAGCTCTGAGTTTCCCTAACCGATCAACACATTTCGCTAAAAAAAGTTTTTATACATTTAAAAATCTGAGTGAATATAAGTATAAAACATATGGCTTCTGTTATAGTTGAGCACTTTGGACCAATCAGAACGCGCCATTCAGCAGGTTCCTTATAAAAACCATCGTCGGAATGAAGGAATGGGACTAAAGTGTAAAGTGTGTTTAATCTGTTAGGACCCTAGATGATGCCCTAGAGTGAGTTCACATTAAGTGAGAGACTAAAGCAGACTGTCAATCAACACGGTGTCGTTTTAATCACATCAGTTCGCTGAACAATGTCCTGCCTCAGTAACAGAACCGCATCTTCTTTGGTCAGTTCAGCGTTTGATAATAAGGCTGCAGCAGTGATTCAGGGCTCGTCTGTTAACCCCATAAATTACCCTAACTGATGGTGGGGTCGACCCCCTACACCCCCACCCTCCGACCGCCCCGAATGAAAACCCCCTCCTCGCGCTCTAGAGGTTGTTCCTCACGAAGCTGGCGAGGTGGATCACATCCCCAGGGCCGCGCACCGCAGAATAATGTTCCAGCTCCGTCTCCAGCAGGACCGTCACGCTGATTGAGATGTCACTGGGAGGAAAGAGGCTGGGGCTGTTTTTTCAGACCTTGTGTTTGATTCCGTGCTGTGTGGGGGACGTGTGCGACTGGAGTGGAAGGTAAGAAGAGAACTCTTCCCTTAACCACAGCGTCAGGACCCAGGAAGTGGATTCAGACATTTTAACTTTTACTGTAGAGTCACACTGCACGTGTTAGCAGAGCTGCTCCAACGACATTAGACAAGAAAACTCGCACGTAACATTTATTTATAAAAGTTTACAATGAAACTGCTCCCAGCACCCGAACCATCTGCACTTCAAGTGCAATAAATTCAAATATCGGTTCAAAATATCAGTCAAATCTAAACATATATCTTTTTATTGAACAATTTTCCAGCAGTAATTAAAATCACGATATTTTAGTTTTTTATTCTATCTATCTATCTATCTATCTATCTATCTATCTATCTATCTATCTATCTATCTATCTATCTATCTATCTATCTCATTATGTTGTGATTCATTATTTCACTCTGAATGTTGTTTGGTTCATGTCCGTTCTCCTGTGTTAATCTCTGTGCTCGGCAGTGGTTTAGTGCGGGAACCTCTCTCAGGTCCGGTACAGCAGGTCAACCTGCGCTGTTCCGCGGGGTCAGTCCGCTGGCTCTTCCCACGCCTCGCGCTGCGTCTCCTTCTGAAGCCGAACGTGGCCTCCGCGCGCCCCACCGCTCTCTGCATTAAAGCCTCGCGAGCGTCTCGCGGCGCCGCTGTGTACGTGGAGCGCGCCGGAGAGCTGCAGCTGCTCGTAGCGGACGGCGAACGGCCCGAGCAGGTGCATTGCGTCAGCATGAACGGAGATGAGGGAGCGGCCATCTTCCTCCAGGCCGACCCGCAGAGCGACCTCCGGTGGCGATCCGTGGGATTCCGCTACGAGCTACTGCAGGAAAAGAGCTTCGCGGCTACAGGTACAAACAATCAATAAATACACACATTTAACGCATGCTGTATTTTTCTGCATGTTAATATGTTGGTTATTTTGTCCACCAATGGCGTTTATGTAATTTAATTCACCATAAACACTTTAAAATGACCTATATTCCACCAGTTTGTTCTTTTTAAATAAACTTATAATGCCGCATATCAGATTCCACAGTGCTCTGCTGAATTCATATAATATATAGTCTCATCAACTCATATCCACTCATCCAGTGGTTCCTCTGATATCGAGGGTGTAGATCAGGTCCAGCTCTGGTCCTGAATGACCGGCTTCCAGCTCAGTTTGGTCATTTCCCTGATTGACAGCTGGTAAGACTCACTTGTTAATTGTCAGGTTCAGGGAGTGTGTTTGAGGAAGGGAACTACCAAACTGTGCAGGACACCGGCCTCCAGGACCCACTCTGGGCACCGGTTGTCTCCTGGTCTGGGCTTTAGTAACAGCCTTTACTCTTTTGTGGAGGATTTACACCACAGTGCTGAAAAGATATGATCACTTTCAGTCCCAGTGATGAGTTCTGAATCCTGTATGATCTTCACTAAAGTGGACCAGTTCTGGAGGCTTTACCCTCGTTCAAACCTTGGTGTTGAATATGGTGACCTTACCGAATTGTTTAATAGATTTTGCATTTTATTTTTTAAATCTGTTACTAAAAGTTATTTCAGGTTATTAATTCTGAAGAACGCATTCTAAGAGCCTTATCTTCTCCAACTCAAAAAAACCCAGGACCTTCTAACAGCACATGCGTCACCACGCTAACTAGTGCTTGAAAATAATATTTTCAAAGAAAATGATTAACCAATCAACAAGATTAATTAAAATACATTGCCTCTCATTGTCTAAGGAAACACAACTTTCTCTGGCAGATCAGACATGTTTGGGCCTCTTTAAGTAGCCCTGCTCTAAAATGTAGATGCAGGAGAAAGAATGTTTTATTTGGATCATTTCCATTTGGCCTTTTGACTGGCATTCTCATAAGTGAATATAGATGTCAAACATGTTAAATTCCAAGGATTCTTACTCATTGTGTGTGTGTGTGTGGCTTCTCACAACAAAAGCCAAGACAGGAGGCCATGTTTGCATCTCCCAGTGCTAGAAACAGAGAAGAATCAGAGTGTCACCCACATGCCGCTTGCCCACTGACTATTCAATTAACTCTATACAATAAGAAGATGAGGATAAAGTCAAGACCAGCGTTTTTGTTCGAAAATGAACGTCTGGGATTATTTGCCGAATTCTTCACATTCCCCTCATGGCTCCTTGGATTCTCTCCTAACAGACGCTGACCGTTCTCTAAAAATAAAGTTCATTTGTCCACTTTTTTGGCACAAAACCACCGCTCCTAACAAAGTCTGTTTTGTGTAAGCTATTTTCTGCTATCTTCTGCACTTTGTCTCAATGAGCTCTTTTTTCCTCTCCCAGCCGCCTGCCGGCCTTGCAACGACACAGAGATCCTCCAAGCCATCTGCACCAGCGACTTTGGTAAGCGTGCTTGTGTCGGATGATGCAGAATAATGAATAATTGACATGAGTAACAGCATATTGGGCTTTGACATAACTTAATACACAACAAAGAGTGAGGGATTATATGTTACCATTATATCAGTCTATTATACCATCACCTTTATTCTTTTACCAGTTAGTCATATTTCTTAAATTGGCTATTTATTTAGCAATTTTTTAATTAAAATAACTTGTTATTATATATTAAACACGTAATACACTTTAAAATGTGTTTTTTAATATTGCGTTTCTGGTGCCTTTTGTCATTTGCAACTTGTTTCCAAGACTTAACATTGCGCTTCATATCAGCTACTGTGAAGAATCACCCAATTTATAATCCATCCATGTCATAACTTCACCATGTTAGATCACTCTGCTGCATTCGTTTGAGTGTATGTGTGTCCGAGTTTCTGCACAATGTCAGTCTTTGTGCCTGTGTGTTGTAAAAGAGTGAGTTTTGGAACCTCAGCTTTGACAGTTCATGAATCATAAAAGATAATACCAATAATAACATAGAAACGGACCCTTCCTCAATCTCACTGAATCAGCCCTATTTATCAGAGCAGTCAGTCTCCCACTTGGACGTCGAGGTTAATTTATTCCCTGAATGGCTGCGTGCGGGCAAGGGCTGATCTGTTCCCAGCAAGCTGCTGCTCTGCTTGTGCTGAGGGGCCTGGCAGATGTGGGGGCTCTGGCAAACACAATGGGAGGCACATGGCTTTAAGGCCAGTGACGGAGCAGAAGCAACGAATCCTTTGAACTCTCTCTATTTATAGGCTGACCCTCGCACCCTAATCTCGCAAATCGCCATCAGACACTTCTTGATGAAGGAAAATAGCTGGCTAATGAAAGTGTAAATGTTGACCAGGAGTGAAAGGGCCTTTGCTTGTTGTACTGTGAGACAAGGTTTGGGGGGATGGGAGACGTTTTGGAGGGACCCATTATTCTCATTAATTCACTCAACCCACTGGCAGATTGTCAAGGCATTTATGAGGGAAAATGAAAAAGAAGTAGGGAAACCACTAAAACAAGCAGGGCAGAACTATAGGGCGAGATATGTTAAGTTCTAAGCACCATTCAAGCCGTAGTACTTTAATCATTTCACTAGTAGTGGTGATCAGACTGGCCAAATATTAGGTTCTAAAGTGTTTGGGCAAATGTCCATAGTTAGTCCAGTTTTAAAACCTCATGCCCTGGATATTCATGGCTGGACACTACACTCAGTGACAATACACAGGAGGTCACGAAAGGACTTTCACTCATAATTCACTATGTGGCAATCGGGTATGTAAGGGAAGCCCAAAATGTGTGTGTATTAACCTCTAACTCTTATATGCTTGTAGAAAAAATTATAATAATAATAATATTTTTATACAACATGAATATTTTGGGAAACATGAGGTTGTTGTAATTCAAGTGAACTAATCAGCCAATTGCTAATTCTCTCCAGTGAAGTAGGTGCATCAGAATAGGAAAATATTAAAATATGCAAAGCTGGGGTCCTCCAGCACCAGGGTTGGAAAACCGCTCAGGAAGCAGTTTGAATAATTTCAGTCACTACTGTCAGGAAGACAAAATGATGGCAAAATAAATTATTCTTGAAGAAAAACTGTGTATGTTTAAGCATATAAAAGACATATAAAGAGTATTCGGATGCTGTCAATTCATACAGCTGTTCATTTCAAATACATTTGATATGTTTTTAGCTTTTTTCAATATTGTGGTTCAATTCAGGCTCATTCCTCTTGGTACATATTCTTCTTCACATTTTCAAGAGATTAAAGTTTTATGTGTGTAAAGATGAGGTGGAAATGTAATAGATAATAAAGATAGTATTTCCCCTCGTGATAGCTGCAGGTATCTACATACTTACTTAATTACACTCAGATCTTATTAGATGTTATTTGCATCAAACACTGTACATAGATATGCAGCTCTCTTGCGTTCTACATAACGAGAACATGCTGTTGGAATGGTGATCATTGGCTCATTGGCGATCTTTTCTCTTCTTGTAGTTGTCCACGGCTCCATACGCAATGTGTCCCATGATCTTGAGCAACAAATTTCCTTGATAGAAGTGGAGGAGGCCCGGGTGTATCGGCAGCGCAGCGCCATCTTTGAAAGAGAGCCGGTCATGTCTGGCCACTGGCATGGCCACATCCGCACTGCCCTACAGTGCCACGTTAAGGCAGGAGCCGGTCAATTCCTCTTCACCGGAACTGAGCACTTTGGTGAAGCGTGGCTCGGCTGTGCTCCCAGATTCAAAGACTTTGTGGAGCTTCATCATTCAGCCAAAACAGCTCAGCACATCCCCTGTGAATTTCCCATTGAATGATGAGATTCTTGTACATATGTATATCATCAGTGTTACAAACCTTGTATTTCAGATTTTTTGATGATTTTTAATGGACCATTCATCATTGGTCATTGTAAGCTTCAGCTTATAATAACAGGTTTTTGAAACTACACTTATAATAGCTTTTTGGAAATAGGTTGGTGGAATTTCATGGATCATATAACATTTCTGCATTTCTACAAACAGTTCAGCCATCAAGATGTAAATAAAATCCTTCAGAGTAAGTTGATGTACAGGGGGTCCTCGAGTTAAGTCGCACTGATGATTCGTGGTTAGGTTGCTGGCTCTTTTTTAATGTGCGTATTTACTGTCATATACGGTAACAGAATGCAGCTGAACACCTACTAAATGCTTTACGGTAATACCGGAGCTGCATGCAGTGTGTATGTGCCTGTGTGTGTGTAGGGATGGGAGAAAAAGGGGTTTATCACTCTGAAGAAATGTGTTTACAGCAACAGCTGAATAATGTAGAAATTTACACACATTGAGAAAATTTGCTGTAATTTTCAATGCAGACCAAAGGGATGACATGATTTGTTTATGCTAATTTTTTTTCTACTTCTACTTAGGGAGAACTTTGGAACTAAAACTTTTTTTTCATGTACTTTTCAAAGTACATTCAGGTTAGTGCTGAATCAACACCAACAGTGTTGAAGTAACACCTGCTGTGTTGAATTAACACAGTCAGTGTAGAAATAACACCTTCAGTGTTCATTTGTGCCCAGCTGGACCTGTTTAAACATTGTAATTGTTCATTTAACAGCGCTGAATGTGTGTGTGTGTGTGCGTGTGTGTGTCAGTGCATATGTGTGTAAATGTGCAAATTATATTTAAACACTATTTTTGTGTTAATATACAAGTTTTTACCAGCTCTGTAGATCACCAAAAATTACAGGCCCAGAATAATCACAATAGGACTATTATACTTGAAGACACATATTCATTTATTATGGTTATAAACAGGGTATGAAAGTATGTGTATGGAGATGATTTCAAACTGTGTGAAACTGAAACGTTTATTGACTTTTAGGTTGTACGTCACACAAGTTTATAATAAAGCAAAGCCTTGTATAACGGTGTCTATTTTTGTAAATGAATGAATGGATTGAGTCAAAAAACAAATGATATAACTTCAGACAGTCGTTTTAGAAGAAAAAGCTGAATGTTTGCCCTTAAATGTCACGGATATGAATATAAAGACAAACAAACAAACAAACAAACATTAACTTTTCAAAATTATTATAGTGGCCTGAGTTGGAATCTTTCACAATACACATCAAAATAGTTCATATACAAGCAAAAGTAGCAAAACCTTTTTACCAGCATGTAACTACATTAACTACTTGGTGTTTAATGAGAATCCCTCTAAAAGCCTCACTTTAGATGGTGTGAGTCTTTTGTCTGCTCTGCTATATATGCTCTGAAGTGCCCTTCTGCATAATGGGTCTTTCAGTGACCAGGGAGGGAATCAGACATTTCTGTCTTCAATACGAGCTTGGGCCTTTTTCTGCTGTGGCCCTTTATGAGCAGGATCTTTTGTGGATGTAGAAAATCATATACAAATGTGTCTAAGATGGAGAAAGCTCAGAACAGGCTCAATTGTCCCATTCTTTAGAGCTTGGTGGACTAAAGTCATGGTTTTGGGAAGCTGGCTAAACAGATGTGAGCAACTCTGGATTGAAGACTAAAGGCCCAGTCAGCGGGCCCCTCCCAGAAGGGGGACAATTAATTGACTTTTAAAACAACTTCTTTTCTTCCTGCTCCACACTTCTACTTGGCTGAGCAGGATTCACAAATTGCGGTCTTTGGCTTTTTTAAGGCGACTAAATAGCTGCCAATGAAAGTGTAAATGACCTCGGAATGAATGAACACCTCACAATAGCACCACTGCCGCACGTCTCTGGCCGACATAATGATCATTGTCAACACGGCTGTCGCCCAGGAGGCTGTGGGGCCCATGAATGTAGAAGGGTGAATTGAGGGAAGGAGAAGAGACCAGCTATTGCTTCTACTGCCTTGTGATTTCTTGCTGCAGTGGGGATTAGTCCGTTATACAAAGTTAAGCCAATGATGGGCCTCTTCCTCAATATCAGCCTTTAGCTACTCTGCTATTTCACATCTTCATTGTGTAGATGCAGTTTTAAGCATAAATAGAATTTCACCAATAATGACATTAAAATTTCTTCAATCTTACAACTGCTCGACATATTTCATAGCAGATTTTCCATAGTGGTTACTGTCGTAGCTACAGACTGAGTCATAAGAGCTTTATATACTAAATACAGATGAATAACCATCTTTCAGCATTTGAGGAAAAAGCAGAAGAAATACATTTTAAAACTTGCTTTCCGTTTGGAAAAACCTACGTCCCTCTTGAGTACAGGTTCGTTCTTGGAAATCATTCGCATTTTCACAGTCAAAGTTAATCACAATTTTACATTTATGCTCATCACTTAGTAAACCCTAATGCTTTTGACTGGGAATAAAATTAGCAAAGGGTGGTATCTGATGGTAGCAACTGCAAAATGCTCTTCTGTCTATGAGGTGGTTAGCACAGTGATACATATTTTTCCTGTTTTTTTTTTCCAGTTTTAGTCTAGGCCAAAGTCAATTTTATCTTTGTTATTATTAATGATTTAATTTTCATATTCAATGTGAGGCAAAAAGTGTTACTGTTCTTGTCCACTGTCATGTATAAAACTGTTGTACCTCCATTTATTTGTTTGATTTATGTAATGTAGATATTGCTAGTTGCCATCTACTCATTTCATCACAAATGGACCAACAGAACAGAAAAAATCGTTACATTGACTTGCACAAATGACTTTTGTTTTGTTATTTGTTTTTTGTTTAGTTTAGTTTAATTTAGTTTAGTTTAGTTTAGTTTAGTTTAGTTTAGTTTAGTTTAGTTTTGCTTTGTTTTGTTTTGTTTTTTGTTTTTTGTTTTTTGTTTTTTTGTTTTTTGTTTTTTGTTTTTTGTTTTTGTTTTAGTTTCATTTAGTTTAGTTTAGTTTAGATTAGTTTACTTTTGCTTTGCTTTGCCTTGTCTTGTCTTGTCTTGTCTTGTCTTGTCTTGTCTTGTCTTGTCTTGTCTTGTCTTGTCTTATTTTATTTTATTGTATTTTATTGTTTTTTATTTTATTTTATTTTATTTTGTTTTGTTTTGTTTTGTTTTGTTTTGTTTTGTTTTGTTTTGTATAGTTTAGTTTAGTTTAGTTTAGTTTAATTTTATTGTATTTTATTGTATTTTATTGTATTTTATTGTGTTTTGTTTTGTTTTGTTTTGTTTTGTTTTGTTTTGTTTTGTTTTGTTTTGTTTTGTTTTGTTTTGTTTTGTTTTG
>JBBIGC010000029.1:10269580-10286836 GCA_037576955.1 Lepidarchus adonis
TATTTCAATACACTGTGTACTGTGTATATGGCTGTATTGACAATAAAAACCTCTTGAATCTTGAATCTTGAATCTATGTCTCAGTACTTGCAGAGCTATATCTGTAGTAGGGGTTGGTCATATGATGGTATGTTATCTTTACCATGATAAAAAACAGGGCCAGACACTTTTATGAGCGGGGCAGTGGCATCATCAGATGTTTTAGAACACTCTACAGTTCTATGCCTCATAAAAGTTACCAATTTAGTGAGCCTGTAAACTATAAACTTGTTTAGTAACTGCATTTCCTGCACTAGTTGTCAACTCATTATTTCACCACCTTATTTTCTTTTTTCATTTTCATTTTTATTTGCATTCCCAATTCCACAATATATCAAATGTTTAATGTGAGGCAAATTACTATGGAAAAATATAAGCTCATTTCGAATTTGATGAGTAGGTGGTACAAAGAAGACACAGGTGTAGCTTGTAACAGGTGTCTGGCAACATGACCAGGTATTAAAAAAGCAGTTAAGACAATTTGGCAAAAACTGTTTCTACAAATTGTGGAACAATTTCAGAACAAAGTTTCTCAGTGTAAAATTGCAAATACATTGAATCATCTACAGTACATACATAGTATTATTGAAAGATTCAAAGAATTTGCAGAATTCTCTGTGCAAGTGACGAGGCTGAAAATCAGCATTGTATTTGTGATCTTTTGACCCTCACAAATATAGGTTAAATCTCTGTCATTTAGAAAAGAAGCCACATAATCCAGAAACAGATGTCTTCTCTGGGGCAAAACTCATTTAAAATGGACTGAGGCAAAGTGAAAAAACTGTTCTGTGGATAGGCACTTTGAAACATGTACACCACATCCTCTGAAGTTAAGTGGGGAGGGTCCACCTAGCTTGTTTTCAGCTCTTCGTTCATAAGCCTGCATTTCTGATGGTCAGGGCATGAAATTGGCATTTTAAATATCTGGCACCATAAATGCTGTAAGCTATTATTTAAGTTTTAGAGCAACATATGCTCCCATCTTTTCCAGGTTCCTTGCATGTTTCAGTTAGACAATGTTTCTCATACTGCATCAATTACAACAGCATGGCTTCATACTAACAGAGTCTAAGTGCTGAACTGACCTGCCTGCAGTCTGAGCCTTCCACCAATTGGAAATATTGGCATGAAAAATACAACCAAGAAGACCCAAGTCAGTTGAGCTGTTAGAATCCTGTATCAGACAAGAATGAGATAAAATTCCTCTCCCAAAACTGGTCTTCTCAGTTCCCAAATATTATTGGAATGTTATTACAAGAAGAAGGGATGCTACACAGTGTTGACCATGGCCCAGTTTTTTGAAATGTGTTCCTGCCATCAAATTCAAAACTACATTCTTTCAAAAATTTCATTATGTTTTTATTGACATTTTCCACATGTTTTTAAAAATTGGGTTGTACAAACTTTTATTAATTGTTTACATATTTTAGCTTTATATAAATTAAGATACATATTGTGCTTTGTGAAAATAGTAACTATCAGGGCGATATATTTGTGTGTGTTTATACATATATATTTGTCATATTAAATATGTATTTATGTAATTATACAGCCATGTTTTGCAGTTTGATCATGTGCTATTAATTTTTTTTGTGAACATCACTTCAAAAAAGAAACAAAAAGTATGGCTATGAAGTTGTTGGAGAACCAGAAAAAAGTGCACTGTTCTTGGGCACTGTAGCTACTTGTAACCTCACAGACCTTATTCCATTCAAAAAGGGCGGTTTCTCTAATACAGAGAACTTTTACTCTCCTGAAGTTTGTGATGTGATCTCCACTAATATATGTGTGGTTTGAACAGAGCCTGCTGGTAGACTCATCATGCCTTTGATACTGTAAATCAGTGAGTGTAATGCAAAATGCAGACCTGGGCTGCCTCAGGGTCAGCTCTTATAGCAGCTTCCCAGGCTGGAGCACACTGCCACATTTCGTTACAGCCCAATGAGTTATGACTTCAATTAGTTTTGGAGATGCTACAGAAGAAACACTGCAAAAGAATTTATTGTGATCCAGAATAAAGTATGTGAAAGCCACGAAGTCTCAGAAATCACAAATCATTAAGTAGATATGACTGATGTGTTTAGTTGTCTCTAGCATGTGAGGCATTCGCTTTTGTAATGGATTATTCTTGCATAATGACAGCAGAGCTGACACATGAGAAATATTTAAATGTAATAAGTTAGCGAAATTCTTTATTTATTCAGGTTTCATCTTAACGTAAATGAAGTTGTTCTGTCAGCGTCTGTTTGGTGGAAGCTAATATAGGTGACAAGTTATGATTATTAACTTATTAACTTATTAAATTATTAATTCATTTCCTCTGGGATAATAAAAAAGTATTCTGGAATGTACACACCACTTTTTAAAACCTTGCTATGATGAGCAATGATGATATGTGTTAAATAGATTTATTGTTCCTACAGAATTATCACAAAAAATTACCCTGATGCAAAATTCTACCTTTGAGTATTGCAGAGTTTGCATTTTTCCTGATGGTAATAAGATTATTAAAGTTGAAGAATGAAGTAATAAGAAATAACCAAAGCATTTAAAAATATAATTACATTCTGCACACATGAGATGGCAGTGTCCGTTTTATATCAGAGAATAGTTGTCTTTTGAGTTGGCCCACAGTGTTGGATTGGAAGGAAAAAGTTCTGAATATTTAGATTCCACATTATACTGTGCACAGCTCTATTACTTCTGTGTCATTTAATGTGGAACTGTGAATTCTTCCCCTGGACTGACTGAACAGAATGTGATGCATCAAGTCCCCAGATTACATCAAATATATGAATTGAGAGAGGAAAAAACACAGAAATATGATGTATATGCAACCATGGCTTGATGGTTAGAGAAACAGGTATGTGACTAAGGTAGAAATCATTTGAGCGGTCACAATGAAGAGCACCTTCCTGTTCCTCCACACACATGACTGAAGTGCCCTCTAACCCTAAACTGCCCCCTGGGCACTGTGGCGATCCACTGCTCTTACTGCTTCCTAGAGTGTGTGTTCTAACTGCTCACAGTTCTGTGTGTTTGCTCACTGCTTCAGGTAAAGTGCAAGGAGTAGTTTTCCCTCTGGAATCAATGGAGTATAATAAAAAAATACCAAATTGTAATTATTTTTACTGTTCTGAAAGCCTTGCACATCCTAAGCTTAACACAGCAATGCATTTTCTGAAGATGGCTTTACTTATCTTTATATGCAACACCAATTTAAAAATAAACCAAATCCTGAGGTTTACATTGGTTTTCCTTCACTTTGAGAAAGTGAAAATCGCTGACATCATTCTTTTAATCACTAAGCTTACATGTATTCATTTACTCCTATGGTTTGCACACTATTAATTTGTGGGGTTAAAGCATCCATTGCTTATTAATTCTGTTAACTACATTAGCATCATAGCCTCAGTGCAAAACTAAAGATGCTTAAGATACCAATATGTCTTGGCTGAATTACACCTGGATTAGGGGGATGTCTGTAAATGGTTCACTAAAGTACCAGTAATTAGTAAGGAGAGGAACATATTAGGCTAATTAGAATACCTTGATAAAGAAACTTCTTGCATATTGTATCAGCTTATGTATCAGACACAGACTAAATAGCGATTCCAATGCTGACAAACATTGGAACTGCCTTTGACAGAAGTAATTCTCCTCAGACCAATATTACGCTTAATTCTTGTCCAGGAGCCTGACTTTGGGAACAGTGATAAAAGTATAAAGTCGCACCAGTTTGACAGGAGTGTTCTGTGCTTCATCCAAACACATCCATCCAGATCAGCAGAGCGTGTAGCTGGCAAACTGCAGGCTGACTGGCCTTACTCTTTCCATCACACTGATGACCACAGCATTTCCTAGCATCGGTTTCCAATAAAGCACACAGGCTTTTCCAGAAACAGAACAAAAAGACACTGGAGGGTTCAATGAACCGATCAAATGAAAACACGAGTCAAGGAGAAGCATGCCTGCATGGTTGCAGAGCTCCATTGCATTCAGTCTGACCATCAGACCTTTCTAGCTGATCCAAAGCCATCTGTCCAGGTTGGGTTTCTAATAAAATCAGGATTTGGAAAGACAAATGTGTTGCAGTTTGGCATAGAATATTCATTCAAACCAAAACTAGAGTCCAGAATCAAGAAAATTGCTTTTCCACAAACTACAAAACACTAGAGATTTGGATTTAGATTTACTTTTTGAAGTACAGACCATTAGCTATCCTTTAAGTCTATTTGTCATCATGTTCTTAAGTCTTGTTTGCCTGGACTGGCTTCCATGGGAAAGTATTCCAAGAAGCCTGCTAGATGTATGTGATTGCACAGATTGGATTTAATCATATTCATATGGGTAGGCCTATATAAGCAGCACTTTTCAACAGTTGCATGTGGAGATTTTTCCGAAGGCCTTCAGAAAGCCTGACATCCATTTGCTACACACCGAATCAATGCTAATTTAATATTGATGGGAATCTAAAAATTCCTTCTCCTGAAGCGATGCTGCTCCATGTCTTTGTAATAGGATCTTGTGGATATTTTTTCTCATCTGTTGTGGCTTTTTGAGCCAATACCTACACTTTGATCATCTGGTAACTCCTAAAGATTAGCTTTAGTCACAGAACAAAAACCAGCATTACAGTAGTAACTCCCTAGTCTTTATATATTAATTAGAATTGATGATGGTAAATAAATCAGTTTGTAGGACAATGGGTAGATGCATTCTTCATTCTCATCCAAGTTATCCAGTTGTAGAATCAGTTGAGCATGTGTATGAGCACAAAAAGTAACTAGATATTGTCTCATTGGCTATTGTTGTATAACTGGTGCTGTAATATCTGGTGTTACTTTGGTTAAAAAAACACTTTGCCTACAAGATCATTTGTTTTTCAGTTATGCTAAATCAAGGCTATTAAATGCAGAAAAAAAGACCGTGGGCTAGCAGTAACTAACAGGGTAACACACGACAGTGTCACACACCACAGTCCACCATCCATTTGAGCTTATTGATGCTCCACTGTGTCAGTTTAATAGGATGGAGGTTTGCCCGTATCTAACCTGTACAGTGTTTGGTGCTATTAGCATGCTAGTCACAGCTGAGACACTAATGTGTCACATGATCCCACACTTTATATACGGTAAGTGTGCATGTCTATGGCTGTGTCCCAAACTGTACTACAACATTAGTATAATGTAGTATATAAAGCACAGGATTGTGTGGTTTGGGACTCAACTAATAACTTGACAACTTAATGACCAGGTGTAGCTCCTAATTGATGTTTCAGTGTTTTTTCTTTTTCTTTTTTTTTTGTTCAACAAACCAATGAAGACTTTGACTCTTCTCCTTGAGAAACAATTAATCGACTATTATGAGGCAGCTCCAGATCCCTTACAAGTCTCACATGTCCACATTGCCATGGATCGGCACAATGGGGCAGTGAAAACCACTAAGCAAAACGGTGGTGTTAAAAAAGGCTAACAGGTTGTGGTTAAGGCTGCAATAATGTGGAAATTGTATTGATAATGCTGTTGAGATGGTGGTTTGTAGACTGTGTAAAATGCAGTTATCATAAAACACTGTGTGTGTGCTGTCCATTTTACACCCAGGTATGTTTGGTTATCAAACATGGAAGCAATTTGATGTTTACATATATTGTATCTTTGCATTATTCTGTTTATTTGGTATAAGTGCAACACTGTAAGTAGCATTAAGCATTGTCTAAAGCTGTCATCAGTCCAGCTGTGTTACGCCTTATTCACTCTACAAGACTTTAGCACTTTAAAATTCACAAACAAAGCCTCAGATTGTAGATCTGTCTGTCTGTCTGTCTGTGTTAACTACCCTAAGACGCGGCTCTTTTGGCGACTATAACTGGATATCTGGCATGCTAGATATCTGGAGATGTCGCACATGACTGACAAAGATCAGCCAATCAGAGGCAGGATACATCTTTCATGACCTGGTTCGCGTCAGTATAGTGCTGGGACAAATGAAATTAAAATCTGGTGAAACTGGTGCATATGTAAAACAAATCTGCAGACATGAAACTATGACTACAGCTGCACTATGTAGAGTTGTGTAGTTGGTTTATGCTGTCATAGATGCATTTGATTGTTGTGGCATTTTTTATTGCTTTTCATTAGTCTAGCAAAAGTAAATTATTTAGGTCAATAACAGGATATTGATTTACCTGTGCATTTTTCATGTTATCGTAACAACATGTACAATACACAACACAATATGTAGCATTTCTACTATTTTTGCAATTGCATTTCGCAGTCATAATGGTTCATAAAGTATTTTATCTATAATGTATAATATCAATATGAAATGCACAGTGTACTCTTTGCTTTTCCTACCAGTCTTTATTTCTCTCATTAAATTGCTGCCTCAGCACTGCTGTATTACACAGCTTACAATAACATATAGTCCTACCTACCGTTACAGCTGGACAGCCCTTTAAACAAAAAGAAAACAACCTGGTGGTGTTCTAATGCAATATAGAATATATAAACTGGAACTGGTTTTAGACACAAGAACAATTTCTCACACTCTGGTGCCCAGAATAACAATCTGCAGTGGGGTATGGGTGCTTCTTAAGATTATGTCATATGTAAATAGGCCCAGCGCTGTTGCTATGAGATGTGTGTAACAACAAGGAATCCATTTTAACGCTACTTATAGTTTAAATACATGTTTAAATAATTTAACTATTAAAATATGTTACAAAAAACATAAACTGCTTTATTTGTTTTACGTTTAGAAAACAACCTGCTAATTATAAGTTACCATTTTTAATTCTCTGCATTGAGAGGTCAGATGGTTGGAGTATAATCAACCTTTTGCTCTTGAGCATCAAGCGAGTTCTACTTCCTGTTCACTAAACAAATCTTCTGTTCAGTATTGTCAGAGACATTACTCTATACAAAACTGTCTGAAATCAGCAATAATAGCAAATTAATTACATCAAATATTATTATTATTATTATTATTATTATTATTATTATTATTATTATATCAAATTAATAAAAACAATTGACCAAAAAAGTCCTGTAGTAACAGGCAAAATTAATCGTGCCCATGCAACTGTTTTTGTTCATTGTGTTTGTTAACAAAGGAAAATGATTTGTTGTGTACTTGCTCTAAGTATAAGAAAACGTATTTTAGGCACAAGGCATCCTATTAGATTAATCTGCATGGAACACGCATTATAGCAGAATTCTGCACAGAAGAAGTGAAGTTTCACAATAAAACTTCAACTAAGAGTTTTTTTTTATCAACTACTGTGTAGTGCAGTGTATATAGACCCAAAACAGTACAGAGATTATATTTCAGCAGCTCTGTGTATTGAAAAGTAATATATAAAAAATAAATAAAATAACATGAGCGATAAAATGATGAAGATAATTATTGTGAAAACTTTTCTTGATATAAGACGTGGTTGATAAAACGTACCCCATCCATGTTTTGATGGACAACACGAAAATCACACGGCTGGAATAGAGTTACAACCACTAGGCTAGGTTGAGACATGGAGCAAATAGGAGCCAGACACAGCAGCGCATGAAGTAATGCTTGGGCTCTTTTAGCTGCTAATGCTACTTAAGCTACACACACAAGTTCATCAGGAGTGGGAATGAAAAAATAAAATAAAATGTTAACGAAAACTTGAACAACAGCATTTCCAATGACGACATGAAAAATGTGGACATTGTGAAGGAATTCAGTATTGAGGAGATGTTTTGGCTGTTTATAGTTATAGTTGTCAGGATCACCAGTTTTTCATTCTTCCTGAAACTGATCATCCAAAATAAGGATCTTTCCCTGTCTTTTTATCTACCCCTTTTTTATTGTGCTTTATAATTTTTCTAATATGAATTGGTGCATTTTCCTCTACACAGTTCTCAGTGATCCTCTATAACATCTACTGATTCTGAGGAGATGTCCACCCCTTTTCCCTCTGTTGCCATAACAAACACCATGGAATGCTGAAAGCAGGAAGTGATTTTTTTTTCCTGACAGAACTGTGTCTTTAGCAGGGCTTATCTGTGAGATGTAGTTGTAAATGATGTGGTCTGAAAAAACAGATGCTTTGCATAATGCCATGATAAACATCACTGAACAATTCCTGTATAATTTTCAGCAATCATTTTAAACAGATTATTTACATAATGAAGCAAGACTGTTGAAAAAAAATAAAGAGTTATCAAATATTCCAAAATACTGATGCTAGTTAATACAGTAATAACACTGACAATACTGGCTGTGATTTCATATACATATACATCAATATATATTGCATAGAGTTTTTGCATTGTCATGGTTTTTTGGTCACCGAAATAATTTGTGAGTTTTAGAACCACATTTTTCCACCTTTTCAAGATTTCAGTTTTATGTGAGGTTTTCATATCATTTAACAACAATCTTAACTGCTTTTGTTCTTTTTCCTCAGAGCGGAGAAAACAGAAGTTCTTAGTGATGACCTTCTTCAGGTGAATATATTTTATTTATTTATTTATTTTTTTATCCATCCATCCATTCTCCATTTTACCTGGTCATTAACTCTTTAAAGGGTCCACATCTTGGGAAATCAAATTTTCCTCACATTTGGAAAAAAAAGTGATGTTCAAAACATACTACTCACTCTCCAGTCTAAAACTGGTCCATATATAGAAGCCAAAACTGAAATGTATTCTGTTTTTAATTTTTAGTTTTTGAGTTGAGAGGTCATATAATGATGGCTTGATGATGGTCTGACCAGGTCTTGGAGGAAGTTCCTGGCTTCCATTGGTTAGTATTAGGGGTGGGAATCATAGGGTATCTCACAATACGATACGTGATATGTGGCCCACTTTAATTGCACTAATCAATATATTGCACGACAATTACATTGTATTAACTTTCATAAGTAACAGCAATGCTATTATTACCTTTCCCATATTTGCTTTGCGACCACGGTCAGAAGCTCAGAGAAACCTACGGCTTTAGGGCTTTTACTTCTGTTCCCCCATGTCTCTGGGCAAGTTGTGTTAGCATCGTGCTAACATGTCTCCCGCTACAGCGCACTAGTTTCTCTATATTGCATTAATGTATCTTTATGTACAACTCATTATACTACATATATATTTGTACAAAACGTGCTTTTTTCTTTTATTATTACTGGTAACGTACACGTGTGTTGCTTTGGCACCGAAAGGCAGCAAAATGTTTACACAGAGCCGATTAATATCCCTCAATAACCCTCAGATATGTCAGAACACACAGCATGCTCCTGTCAGAGTGGCATGGCAGCAGGAGAGTCCTACACAATATTAAGTGGGTGGTTTTAATGTTATGGTTGATGTATATACAGCCTCTTCATGCTGTTCATGTTTACACTCTCCATTAACATTGAAATTAGTGTTTTAATTGGGCTGCTCTAAAAATGAGTCACAGTAATGGTCAGTCAGTCTGAACAGAGGCTATTTTCATTTGCTAGTTGTAAAAATGAGAGAACAGTCTGTTTAGGTTGGAATGGTAGTATAATGATATTAATACTCAGAAGAACCTACTGTAGGATATGGAGTATGGAGTGTGTAAGCAAAGTGATTTCTTGATGGCTTTCATTAACTATATCACAGTCTGAGGTACCATCCTCACTAAATAGTCCAATAAATAGTCCATAAAATGTAACCGTTGTCTACACCCTTCTCTGGCTCCCTTCTAGGACTGCAGCCCATCCCTAGATTCTACTGTAGTTGGCCTTTGCTCACCGTTTTATCCTCCTTTTCATTTCTTGCCCCTTTAATCTTCTGCAATGTTCTATATGACTTGAATGCAGATCTTTTAGAGAGTAGTGTAAAATCTCAGATGCAGATCTGGCCAAAATCATCTGGCACTTAAAATACTTACCCTGCATTTCTATGTGCTTCTAAACCGGGCCAATCCCTGTTTAGCACAAAAAGAGGAGGCATACAATGCTTGAAAACTTGTGCCTCTGCAGGTAAGATATAACGTTAATGAAATCATATTGGCTGTAGGAGAGGGGGATTGTCTACTACTACTCTACTACTACTTCTACCACCACTGTTACTACTAAACATAAAATGAATGCTTTATTTTGGATAATGATTAGACTCACCCAGCAGTAAGTGTCTAAATGTAAAAACTGAAGGTTTAATTCCAAGCCAAGCAATGCAAGCAATACTGTAACTTGATAGTTATGGGTGCTTACCTCCTTTAAAAAGAATATTTGTTACCTCAGACCTGTTGAAAGTACTATGGTTGATGCTGTTTCTCACATTCCAACTTTAGAGTTGTCATGCACAGGAATATTTACACAGTCTGCAAGAGCAACATTGAAACCACCAAATCTGACAGGTTTTTAAATGGCACACAGGTTCAAACATGTCGGCTGTAGTAACTGAAGAAGGGAAATTTTGGCAGCTTTTTTTGTCCCAATAAAAGGGAAAGTAGTTTTGCTCTGACTTTCTTGCCAGGCCAAAGAGTGCAGCCAATCCTTATACACTGCACTCCAGCTCCACTCATGCGTTCCGTATTCAAGGGTCGAAGTTTAACTGCCTGCACACTCTCTGTTTGGAGTCACCTCTGCTGCGCCAGGACAGAAAGGCAGGCCAATAATAGCCCCATAAACTCATGCTGTTCAGACCAGTCAAACAGATCAGCAGGGCGGAGATGTAGTGTGCTCTCTATATATTAGATTGGGTTGGTGTAGGTTGATCTTTGCTGATGGTCTGAAGCTGGCTTGGTGTTCTCTGTTTTACGTAGAGCCTAAATGAAAACTTTATACCATTAAGTAAGTCTGAATTCTTATACCTGGCTAGAACAAACATTTAAAGAGCATAAATTCAAAGCATGTCATGCCATATACTTAGTGAGGAAATATCTTTTAAACGTGCTCCCTTAGTGCTCAACACCAAGATAATATCATATTTCTGAATGTAGATTTCTATAAGCTACCTTTCAGACGGACATTACTATACACTTCATTAGTGGGTTTTCTTAGCTTTTATATTGAGAGATTTTGTTGTTTTAAGTTAAAAGAAGATAAGTTTAAAGGTTTGGGTTGGACCACCAAGTTCCTAGGTATGTTCATTATAGATCTGCCTGTAAATTACAGATGGGAGTTTGACCCCTGTATGGAAAGTGCTGCCTCAGGCAGCCTCAGGCAGCCTCCTTATTATTTCCTCTCTTTGTGGAAATATTACTTAGGTTGGAATGATGATATTTTCTCTTTAGTCATTCTTTTCTTTAGGTGTTTAACCTAAAGAAACCTGTTAACTTGTTTAATATCTGGTCACTTTTTCCTGCAGAATAATTTTCCATTTGAATGGAATTTTAATAGATAATGTTCATCAATGTCCCCAAGAGCCACTTTAAAGAAAAAGGAGATTTAATGGAAAGCAGAACTTGAAGCCCTAAAAAAAACAAACGTAACTTCTCCAGTTTCAGTTCCACTATAGTTTTTAATGAGTCTGTTTGTATAGTTACTGGGCACTGTATAGGATTTTCTTATGTGTTCATGCAGAATCTTTATTGTTTCCTGTTCCAGCAGTATACATGAGAATACTTGGGTGGTCACTCACTAGTAAAGCACCGATGTGTTGAGGTGCACATAAGTACCATGCCTATGATGGCGTCTGTGCTCTATAGAAAGCCATTTCATCAGCCTGCTTGTCTAGAAGACTTATCATAGCTTGTGAAAATTATATCAGACATGTTTGTTTGAGGTTTCGTGCTTTAGTTGTGCACAAACAGTAGGAGCAGGAATCTTGGCACTTGAATTTTGTCACCTGGTTTAGCTTTGTATATTCAGCCTTTAAAATTGAAAGGAGAAACATCAGAGAGAAAACCGCTCTTACTTGTAGACTATGAAGAAAATTCCACAATTTTGATTATTTGCTGAACTTACACTTTAATCTGTCATGCTGGGTTAAGAATGAATTTTAACATCTACTTGGTTCCTCTTGTTTTGCATACTGATGGCAGTCAGAGAGGCTGTAAGCTTTGAGGAACAGACACTTGACTACTCAAACAATAAAAGGAAGAGATACTGTACATAAAGGATGTACTGGTTAAGCAGAGTAGGAGAGAGGTGAGCTGTATTCTACTATGCAGCACTAGTCATACTGAAACCCTCTCTGATGATTTAAAATAGAACTACACCAAAATGTTCCTAAATTCCGATCTGCTTTACAGTATTGTACATTATTTTACAATATTGGCTCATCAAAACAAGAGGGGAGATTTTTAATAATAAAAAAATAGTTCAATTTTTTTTTAGTGCAATGAACCTGTGTATGGTCATTACAATGGCATTAAAATGTTACTGGACCAAGCAAGCAGGACTGATTATTTATTGTACATATTTGTTGACAGATTTACACAAAAGTATTTAGTCAGCAACCAATTGTGCAAGTACTCCCACTTAAAAAGATGAGAGGCCTGTAATTTTCATTATAGCTTTACCTCAACTACGAGAGACAAAATAAGAAAAAAGAATCCAGAAAATCACATTTGGGTACAAATGATCTTTAGAATGGTGAGGAAACGGCCAAGAACTACACGAGGGTAAGTGGTCAATGACCTGAAGACAGCTGGGTCCACAGTCCACAAAGTTTACTAGTAGTAACATACTATGTCATTATAGATTAAAATCCTGCTTAAGCCAGCGAATGTCCAGGCCCATCTAAAGTTTGCCAGAGACCATCTGGATGATCTAGAAGAGGATTGGCAGAATGTCATGTGGCCAGATTAGACCAAAATGGAACACTTTGGTATAAACGGCACTTGCCATGTTGGAGGGGGAAGAATGCTGAGTTGCATCCCAAGACCACCATACCTACTGTGAAGCATGGGCATGAAAACATCATGCTTTGGGGCTGTTTTTCTGCAAAGGGGCCAGGATGACTGATCCGTGTAAATGAAAGAATGAATGGGGCCATGTATAGAGAGAATTTGAGTGAAATCCTCCTCCCATCAGCAAGGGCATTGAAGATGAAACGTGTCTGGGTCTTTCAGCATGACAATGATCCCAAACACACTGCCCGGGTAACGAAGGAGTGGCTTCGTAAGAAGCATTTCAAGGTCCTGGAGAGGCCTAGCCAGTCTCTAGATCTCAACCCCATAGAAAATCTTTGGACGGAGTTGAAAGTCCGTGTTGCCCAGCGACAGCCCCAAAACATCACTGCTCTAGAGGAGATCTGCATGGAGGAATGGGCCGAAATACCAGCAACAGTGTGTGAAAACCTTGTGAAGACTTACAGAAAACGCTTGACCTCCTTCATTGCCAACAAAGGGTATATAACAAAGTATTGAGATGACCTTTGGTTATCGACCAAATGCTTATTTTCCACCATAATTTGCAAATAAATTCTTTAAGACCATGTGATTTTCTGGATTTTTTAATTTTGTCTCTTATAGTTGAGGTAAAGCTATGGTGAATATTACAGGCCTCTCTCATCTTTTTAAGTGGGAGAACTTGCACAATTGGTTGCTGACTAAATACGTTTTTGCCACACTGTAGCTGTTATGCATTCATTAACATTTTGTGTAGACAACTATAAGTCTATACATTTGGGGTTGTTAATTCATATGGTGAACCAATGTAAATGGAAGATTTCAGTGCACATATGGCTAAGGTTAGACCTACAATTGAAGAGTAAAACAACACATATTAATACTGTAGCACAAGCTCAACACATTCAGATCTGAGCGAGGCATCTGCTCTTCTCCTTAAAACCACACATGTAAAACCAATTGAGAGTTTGGAGTCTGGTTTTTGACAGAACTACGCTGTTTGATTTAGTGAAGTAAGTAATAATTAGAGAACATCTTTCGTGAACTCTGTTAATTAGTGTGACCTCACTAAACCTTCCATTTGCAGATTGAGCGCCGCATGGAGGTGGTGCGGATAGTCTCTCATAATACGCATAAGAAGATGGTCTCCTGCCTGCAGGGGCATTTGGGCACAGATGTGGACAAGAGACATGTGAGTAAACTGTGATGTTGTAACTACTGGCTATTTAGATTTTGATCATTTTAAACCCTAAGTGATCCATATGGAGGGACACGTACGTACTCATCACTGCATAACTTACATATAAGTTTCAGAGTACATTCCAAAATGTTTGTAAATTCTTAAGATTCCTAGCTCTAGAGTAAGTCTAGGGTTCAAAATGATACATTTGCACTTAAACTAGACCGTGCTTGTGGTGAGACATGGCTCATGCTTATGTATTTGTTTCCTTTCAGAAAAAGATGCCTCTGTCAGGCCTTTCTCAGGCCATGGTAGAAGGAGGGAGTCAATTAGGAGAAGAGTCTATGATCGGGTGAGTTGACCTGTGATTTAGTCTTAGTAGAGGTTTTAAGATGCAGTCCACAGATTAAGGGATGTAAACATTTCTACTAAAACGTTTGTTCTTTTTTTTTTTCCCCAACTGTGTTTATTGTTTTCTTCAAGAGGTACAGAGCTAAAACAGGAGATTAATAAACATGTTGAGTAATGCACCAATAGTTTTTTACAGAAGGACCAAAGCATACCCCAACAAACACACACAGGCACACAGACAAAAACATACTTACAACCTCAGTTATAATGAACATCAGTAAGTAAGCCAAGAATTGAAAGCCAGGGGAAACTTCACGTCAAATTCATCCACGTCAGCACAGTAAAAACGTTTGTTCTTAATGGCTTATAAAAAATCCTGCTTTACACTTGACTAGTTAACAACTCAGACGGTCAGTCCAGACAGAGGTCACCTCCGTATTAAGTTGAGGAACTGCTGGGTAGCACTTTTAGAGTTTTCCTACTCTTACAGGAAAGTGAGAAACTGAAGTGTCTGACTATTTTGTAGTTCCCAAAAGAGATCACAGCCTAAAAACACAAATATATTTTAAACAATGCTGGTTTAATTACTAGACTTGATTAAAAAGCACTGTTCTCATTTTTTTTATTAATGTGATATTACAAATGTTAATGTGACTTTTATAACATTTTAATGTGACTTTTTGACATTTTAATATCATGATTGACCCAGCAAGTAATATCAGTTGATTGATATTTACATGTTGCGTATTGAATTTATCAATATTGGCAAATTAGTGGATGTTCCGTAATGAGCAGTTGATTATATAATTATGATTAATGAATGATATTAATGCAAAGCACCAAAAGCTAGTGGAGTGCTAATTATTTTGATAGCATTCCTTTGTGGAGGACTTTCATCCTGCTAAAGTGAATGAGTTAGTTACAGGTCAGGTCCATTAGGTCTTCTCCTTTAAAAAAAAAAAAGAGAGAGAAGATAAACCAATAAAACTGCCAAAAATCCTAGGAAGCACCACCACAGAATTACAGTAGTACTGTTTTAAGACTATTCATATTTTTAAGCTTTACGTTGCTTTTACTATTACATCTTAGAGGAAGAAGACTGTTAAGGACATAAAATTATATTTATTTAGTTTATTTGTTTGTTATACTCTATTAATCCCATGGGGGAAATCAGTCTTGACTTAGTTCTAATTAGTTTTACATAATTGAGGCCAGGGAGCACTGTAGCGGCAGATGGGGACTTAAACCCACAACCCATAGTCCTTTTACTATGGATGTCAGTCAGTAGCCCCGTTTACATGGACACTTTTTTTCACTTTTAATCCGATTAAATACAGAAACCGATTAAAAATGTGCCATGTAAACGGGGCTAGTGTTAACAGTAATAGGATATTAAAGAATTAAAGAACATCTAATTTAAATATTGGTGTCTTATACCATTATATAATTATATATATTATTCATGTATGAAATATGTAATACTTCTTTGACCAGGATTAGGAATTCTTATGGTTTTTATTCATTGTATTTTAGTGCAGTGAAAAAAGAGAAAACCATTTTATCAGAGGTGTGTGTCTGTCTGTCTGTGTGTCTGTGTGTCTGTGTGTTGGCTCACATACAGGAAGATGATGGAGGTGTGTGGGGAGGCTGAAGGTAAACTGGCCTATGAGCAGAGCCAACATGAAGTCCAGCTGGAGAGAGACATCCTGGACCCACTCAATCAGCTAGCAGAGGTAACTGCACCCAGCACTATTAGATTGTTCCAGTAACACTCCATTACAAAGAGGGGGGTGTTTCACAGTAATGGGGTTGTCAGCTACACGTATAAACTTAAAGAAGCCATGTACTAGAAGTTAATTTGTTATTTGTAATGTTGTGTACGGTTCTGAAGCACAGCATTGCTTACCAAAGCTTCCACAGTTTGACAGAGTTTATGAATTTGTGTCTTCTTTTGTGTCAGTGTTTTGTCACTGCAGTGCCCAGCACGCATTACGCAAATACATAAATATTAATAATTCACACTGGGAAATCACAATTGCTCACCAATATACAATAAATAGAAATAAATAAAGAATGAATACAAGTTTGGCTTCCTCTAGCACTTCACTAAAATATCTGGCTTCTTTCTGCATTTGGTTTTGAATAAAAAAAGAAGTCTTCTTCATCTATCACAAGACACTTGCCTTAGATACAATACCTCATTAATAGGGGATTTTTACCTGGATATTCTCTTTTTGAAGAATTGGTAACCAATCATTTTCAAACACTGTATTGGTTAAAGAATTCCCTTTGGCCATTGTTTTTAGGTCAAAAGTTGAGGCTGTCTAATAGAAAAGATAAAGGAGATTTCTATAGGACATTCATCACCTTGAGCTAAAATTGTCCAGCTATATTGAGAAATGTTGCATTGTTACATTTTCATGACCCTTCTTCTTTTGCCAACAGGTTGAAATTCCTAACATCTTGAAGCAGAGAAAGCAGCTCGCTAAGCATGTGTTGGATTTTGATTCTGCAAGAGCAAGGTGGGCATAAAGCTGGAACCCTTTCCCATGATGTTGTGGACCTTTGATGCCGTGAGACAATACATACTTTAAATCAAATAATTTGTTTTTATGCTATTTAATTTGAAAGAAGGCATAGGTTGCAATCATGCCCATTGATTATGATTGTAATATTCCTAAAAAAGACAATGAAAGTAAGCCTAGTCATGCATTCAGAATGGTTTAAACCTTTGTCTGTTTTGTACATACCGTATATCTTCTAATAGTAGCCTATTTAATTATTTTTTTAATTTACTATTTAAAAATTTTTTCTGACCAGGCGTTTAATAGAGACAGGCGTTTGTTGGAGACAGGCTATTATTCTCCTCACAGATGGAACGGTGGTGGTAT
>JBBIGC010000029.1:10287125-10304036 GCA_037576955.1 Lepidarchus adonis
CACACACACACACACACACACACACACACACACACACACACACACACACACACACACACACACAAACACACACACACCCTGACTGCTCTTTACCATGCTCAAAGCCTCGAGGACAACCTACTTCTGCTATGATGCTCTGTAGCTTAATCAGTCTAATACATGTATTTCTATTTCATAATTAAATGAAATGCTTCTGTTGGAATTCTGTTGTTACTGAAATGTAAACGCTTTTGGTGTCTTCAGGATCAACTAGCTGCTGACATGTACAATTTCTTCTCCAAGGAAGGAGAATATGCTCGTTATTATGTCATGGTGAGTTTCTTCCTGTTTAAAAATCCACAAGCCTGCTAGAGCTTCAACACGGCATTGTCTTTATGTTTCCCATTTAAGCCCTTGATTTATTTATTTTTAATATAATAAAGCTTTTGTTTGCATATCAGTTGTTAGAGGCCCAAGCAGAATATCACAGAAGATCACTGGCTTCAATTGAAAACCTTCTACCCACCATCAGATCACAGCAAGGTAAGAAATGTACCCTTCGTTTCAAGCTTGATCAGTCACGGACGTGTATATATTAGTGTTAGAAAATCAGTTTTAAAACTATAAAATGTGCAGAAGTGCTTCTGTTTTAATACATTTTAGTAAGTAAGGTTGTTTTAAGAGCTGTTGTCAATCAAAAGCGCACGAAGAAAATAAAAAATAAAGAAATAATATACACAATAGCATACTTCTGATGCTGAGTTTTGAGCTTTTTTATTTTTTATTTTAATACAAATGATTATATATTGTCATTCTATATTGTTATCATAAATTTTGTAATCATTTTTTTTTTATTTTATTTTATTTTTAGTGTTAGTGATGGTGGTTAACTAACATTTAAATGGTAGCAAAAAAAAATATTCAATACATTATGTACCAAAAGACACATAAATGAGTGTCTTTTTATTTCTGTTGAGTAATAACAATAATGCAGTTATTATCATTACATTTTCTATTAATGTTTTAATATGGAGCCATATTAAGTTTTTATTCCCATGACAAAATCCAGTGAAGAGCTTAGCAAGGCAGCTGACTAAAGCAGAAGTACTTCTCTCCATCTGTTCCTGAAGGTCAGCTTGAGTTACTGTGAGTGAGAGTTACGCAGCGGTGAATGATGTCCTAATGCCATGAGCGTAATTTATTGTATTTAGTCATTCAGGCTGCAGCAAATGGTCAGCCAACCTCTATTCAGATGGTATCCATGACCGATACCGAGTGTAAAACAGCTCATGATGTGAAGCTGTGTATATCTTTTTGGACACCCTCACATGTTTATGATTTCTCACTGCTTCCTGTCATAACTCAGATCACACCACCTAGGCTGACGGTCAATAAAACACACCCTAACGTTGTTCTTTCTCTCTCTCTGTCTCTTTTTGCTGTACAGACACATGGACAGAGAAACCAGCTTTTGGTACAGCTCTGGAGGAGCATTTGAAACGCAGTAGCAGAGAAATTGCTTTGCCCATAGAGGCATGTGTGATGATGCTGCTGGAGACTGGCATGAAAGAGGAGGTACTTATCCACACAGAGCACACACACATGAGGGCTACAGAAAAATGGAATTACTAATGATGGTTTCAAAAATCATAAATATCCTAATTTTCGTACCATAAATGAAGTGCAGAACATGTAAGAGGTGAATTTGTTATTATTTTCAAACAGCCAAATCAGAAATGAATTGTTATAAACTATGCTTGTAATAATTAACATTTAAAATAAATAATGGCCCCAATTTTTAATACTAATACATTTTATTTTTTAACCTTACAAAACCTTCATAGTAGTGCAGGCTGAAGCCCAGCTGTTTGTGTCATGTATGTAGCTATTACATAATGCCAGACAGTGCTAGACAATGCTTGGGAGAGAAACCTTAATGAGAATCAAAGTGATAAAAGAAGTGTAAGAGCCTCCACTTTTATCAAGAATGATATGAATGTGAATTTTATAAAGTAATTGGAATCATGACTGCATGTATGTGTTATTACATATAAATATAATTACATTTAATGAATTAATTTCAGTTGTTGATCACACTTCCAGTATTAGACCAAAACCAATAATAATAATAATAATAGTAATAATAATAATTTTGAGCATAAAAAAAAAACATGTAGCACAAATATTATCAATTGCTTAGCAGTATTTTTATGTATTATTATTATTTCAGTTAGAAATAGACAGGGACACTAAAAATATCCACATTTGGGGTTGTATTTATCTCTTTTAACAAAGTGCAGCTACTATAAAAATACGTCGCCATTTATCAGCAGTTTGTGTGTCGACTGCTGGAACATCAGTACTTTAAACACATTGGGGTTTTTTTATGAACAGTGAACACAATACAACCAATACAATATAGTACCAGATGTTAAATTCAGCTCAACTCACCTTATACCTTTCTAATGCAAAACTTTTATTAATTATATTAAACAGTAAATCGTGTAAAATCATTCGATCAAATATAAAAGCACATTACTGAAAATTAATTTTTATTAAATAATTTTTTATTTATATTTATGGATCTAAGATTTAATAATACTTAAAAGATATTGTATACTCTCTGTGTGACTTAAAATAATGAACTGTGCTCTTTTCCCAATTTTGTAATAGAAAACTGTTTAATAGTTTTAGTTTAGAATTTGAGATTTAGAAGTGTGTCTGCCAGAATTGTGTAAATTACTTCTCCTTTCTGCTTTTACTCTAAGAGCTGCTATTTCCTTTCTCAGCCTTTTCTTATCATTGTCACCTTTCTTTCAATTTGCCAACAAACCACAATTACATATTTATACATTGGTTTCCGTTGTTTCTACATTTTCTATTTTCATGATCTCTTTGAATATTGCAATAGCACTTTAAGGGAATCTTCTGTTGCAGGGTTTGTTCCGTATTGCTGCTGGAGCCTCTAAACTAAAGAAGCTCAAAGCAGCACTGGACTGTTCCACTTCCCAGTTGGAGGAGTTCTACTCTGACCCACATGCTGTAGCTGGTATATGTTGTTTTTCGTTTTTTGCTCTTGATCTGATCAATTTAAAACACAAAACGGTCTGTAGTGCTTTTCTAGTCCACATTTCTTAAAACTTCTAAGTTTGAAGTATACAAGCCTTGAAAGTAACAGAAGAACATCCATTCTGTAGTGTCAACGTTCATTCCAGTTTTTAATTTATACTCCTCTGTTTTTCCCCAAACTAGCCTAACCTGATTTCATGTTTTGACCTGTAGCTTGCCAAATTGCTGTGAGCCCTGCATGTTTCAGCCTCGCCATGACAAATGTTGGCTGTGTTCTATGTCCCCCACCCTTTTTAGGAGCCTTGAAGTCTTACTTGAGGGAACTGCCTGAGCCTTTGATGACCTTCCAGTTGTATGATGAGTGGATTCAAGCATCAAAGTAAGTAACATGTAGCATAATCACAAATGAAGTATGAGCAGTTGGATAGCAATATTTTTATATGTATTATTATTATTATTATTATTATTATTATTATTATTATTATTATTATTATTATTTTAGTTAGAAATAGGCAGGGACACTAGAAAATGTATAGTAACAATTTGGAGAAGTATTTATCTCTTCTAACTTGATGTGTTGCTTGTTTCAGTACTTAAACGTCTCTTTGTCTTCCTGTCACCCTCTGTGCAGCATCTCTGACCCAGATAAGAGGCTGCAGGCTCTGTGGGTCACATGTGACAATTTGCCAAAGGCCAACAAGGCAAATTTGAGGTAGATTAAGTCACTTTTTTAATTATTTTTTATTTGTGAGCCTGTGATTTGCCAATAATTTAGATTATTTTCTGTGCATACAGGTATTTGGTGAAGTTTCTTGCCAAGCTAGCTCAAGAGAGTGAGGTGAATAAGATGACTCCAAGCAACATTTCCATTGTACTGGGACCCAACCTGCTATGGGCCAAGACTGAGGGGTGAGTTCAGAAAAGTTATGTTTGAATAAGGTCCACAGACATTGTTTCTGATTCTGTTCTCTTTGTCTGATGAATCATTGGTGATGTTCTGATGGGTTTTGTAATGTCTGTAGATCCCTTGCTGAGATGGCTGCTGCTACCTCTGTCCATGTATTGGCCATAATTGAACCGATCATCCAGCATGCAGACTGGTTTTTTCCAGATGGTAAGGCAACTTCTTAACCTAGTCTAATTAGTTCTCCAGTAAAGAGTCATATAATAGAATTCTGGACAAAAAAATGGGAAACCACATATTTAGTGCATATTTAATTACATTACAAAGCACTGAACCAATAACTAATAATTTCATCGTCTGTTGTCAGCCCCCAAAAGAAAAATAACAGCCCTGTTTATTGCTCAAAATGTGTACTTGATGTGAGTAGGTCTTTAGTAGTACTAAAGTTGTAAAGGAAGGACATCAGAGTTGAATCAGATGTGTTGGATTCAGGGTAAACCATGCATGAGCCAAAAGAAGAACTGTGAAACAATGATATAGTGGATTTTATTATTTGTTTGAGTTTAGCTCTTCTTTTTATTTGTCCTTTAGATGTGGACTTCAACGTGTCTGGCATGTTTGCTATGCCTACCAGCTTTGGTCACCAACTTAGTTACCCAGCCACCCCCGAACCCGAGCCAACTACCATTGAGAGAAGGCGCCCAGGCAGCCAGGGGGCGCTAGAGGCTGAGAGCCCCCGTAAAGACAGGTACCCATCCCACCCTCGCCTTAACAGACAAGACTCCAGAGCCACAGCTGTATCTGCTCTCTATATAGTGGCTAATGAGTCTGTCACAGTCAAAGCAGACAGTCCATCTCTGCCACAAGAGGCTGAGTAGTTACGAATGAGTCGTTTCCTGAGGTGTTTTTGTATTTCAGTTATCATTTTGTGTATGCCTCATTAAATCAATAAAATTTGTTTTTTCTCTTGGTCTAACATGATAAAATGAGTGACATCGTTATTATTATGAGTCTTAATGAGTCAAACAGATTCAGATATAACCTACTTGAGCTGCCCCTTTGGGTAATATGGGTCTTGACAGTTTGACAAAATAAAGTGAGGTTTTTGGTTAAAATGAATGAATTTGGGTTACAGAATCTCTTTTTGTAGCCAGGGCTCTCAGGAATATGCGAAGTATGACTAGCATCGCACCACACCCTCCAGCACTCATCTCCTGTTGACTGAATTAGGGTTCAAAGGTTGATAAGCTGAAAGGTCTTTTTAGTCATGTGGTATTGTTGGAAGGTGCTCCTTTAGTTGAACTTTAAAAGTAGACCTGACATATCTGTGCGGTTCTTGATATAAGGTGCCACCACATTATACTGTAGAACAACAGTGTCTGTTGAAAAAAAGCAATGCCTTATAAATGGCCACGTTCTCAAGCAGTCAACATTTACACTATCACACAGTTGTTAGTGAATAACCCCAAAAGTTGCCAGTGGCAACAGCTGGATTTAGTTTGTAACGTGATTCTTTGTGCATAATTACTTAACCCCTTAAACTGCAGGCTTATTATTGAGCTATTATTTCTGAGACTTATTTTTATGTATTACTTGGTTACTATTATGAAATTAATTAAAATTTTAGGTAGTTTAAGGGGTTACACAGCAAACTGCTTCCTGGTAACACAATGTAAAATGACTAACTACATCTCCTGTAATGGTACACTACTCCCTTCCTCCCCTGCCCAGGTTTCTGTGTATGTTTTTGTATGTGTGTGTTGGGGTGGGGGGGATTTGGTGTGATGTGATGTGGTGGTTGCCCTCCCTTTTCTCTGGGCTGTAATGGTCAGCTGTCACCATAGGTTGAGCTCTTTCAGGTGTGTGTGTTTTACCCTCTCTCCCCTCTCCCCCCCATAGCCTCGCTAACAAACAGCCGGAGCACACACCACGTAGAACCGGCACTCTAAATAGAAAGCAGCACTCCTCCCCTTCCTTCCAACCCCCTCTACCTCCAGTGGAGGCAGGGGAGGCCGCTCCTCAGTCACCTGTAGGGGGCTTCGAGGCTAGCTTGGCAGGTGCTATAGTGGCTCAGACCCAGCAGCCTTTAGGCCAGCAGCAATCTGCTGAGGATGGCAGGTAAGGACCGCACACTAAATGCAGAAAGCCCCCTTCTTCCACCGCCATACTGCAGCTGCCAGTCAAAAATCAAGAGCATTTCTCACTCTGCTCCACCTTTAGCTATCAGATGTTTCCATGCTGAGTTAAGCAGTCTTTACGCACAACTCTCACCAGTATTGTTTTCTTTCTCCTTATTCAATGATCTCCTAAAATTCATGGTCAACAACCCACCTCCTGGAGATGTGCCTCCTTCCAACCCAAAGCTAATGTATCTAAGTTCCCAATGACTTCTGAAGATGATTATCAGGAGTAAATTATAATAAAGTCTCTCAGAAAATAGTCATTTACAGTATGGCTACCATAACTGTTCTTGGAGATCTGACACACACACTGAGATCTACACACCTCATGCAGAACATCAATAGAAAATCATTAACTGTGTCAGTAGTGCTGCAATAGGGTTGGAGCTAAACTCTGCAGGGACAGGAGCAGGGTTGGTGACCACTGTCCATCTTTAAATCCTCTACAAGTAAGTCTAATCTTCCTAAATAGAATAATTACCTGGGATGAACATTGTCAAAGTAGACATTCAAGAGCTTCCAGATTTAAGATTCTAGAAGCTTCTTACTCAGCTGTCTGCTCAGACTGATCTCGCTCTAACAGTGGCTCCACACAGCCAGCAATGGCCGCCTTCCTTCCTTCCTGGTGTTTCTTCTTTTAGTAATCTCTGAATCATCGTCTTCGCTGTTGGCTGGAGACTAACTAACTTTCTTACACATCCTAAATTCCTTAAAATTCCACTCTTCATCATTCCTTGCAGCGGAACTTCTTGCATGGCATGTTGTTGCCATTGTTGTCAGTAGAAGCAGATTTATTTAAGAGTATGACATTTTTTTCTACTTTGGCACTGACTTGCAAGCAAAATAATAATTAACAGATGCACTTTTTTATTCATTGCATGAGAAGTTAAATTATTATTAACATCATACTCTGACAAATGCAGTTTCCTTTGGTTTTAACGGTAATTGTATTTCATCCACCTGTAGTGTTGTTCGAGAGCCAGCCTCAACACCTCCATCATTGCGGAATGGGCCTGGAGGTCCTGCTGGTACACCCGGACAGATGACATTGGGGACCCCAGTGTCTGCTTCCAAGGGTCCCAGTCCACACATGATGCGCAGAGGTAAGATCTCAATGTTCCTGTCTCAATAACTTAGGAACTGGTACTACTCCTAGCCCAGGGGTCAGCAACCCGCGGCTCCGGAGCCGCATGAGGCTCTTCAGCCACCTTGCTGTGACTCTGTTTGGCCTTGACAAAAAAAAATGTATTTATTAATTTATTAAACTTTTAATTATATATTTTATTTTTGTTTGTTTTGTTAGTTAGCTTGGAGTTTGAGGTGATACTTTAACATTGTGTAATTATGTAACTTTATTAGTAGTGTAAATAAAGTGAAATGCGTCAACATTTAGAGTAACGCCCCATAACGCGCTATGGTCGCTATGGTTACGGGAAAACGTTCCTTTCAGAATAAGTTTTCAGTGCTGTTGTGGTGATCTCAGGGTTTTCTGCCATGACTTTTATCCAGAATAACGGCAAAGTTGAGTCTCTAACATACTTAAATGCTATGGATTGAGAGTTTTTTGGGGTTTTTTTTAAAGTTGTAATTTTTGGTACAGCCAGTGGTTGAGGACTCCTGAATGTTTATAAGTTTATAAGCTGTGTTATGTTTTGCGGCTCCGGGTGATCTATCTTTAGTTGAAGAGGGGTCAAAATGGCTCTTTTGATAGTAAAGGTTGCCGACCCCTGTCCTAGCCAATAACAGTAGTGATAATAGTGTTTATTTAATGGTATTATAACATGAGGATGCATGTTTGATGTATTTTCAGTAGTAAAAAAGCTAATCCCATGGTTTTCATAGCAACATCTTGAAAGTTGCTGCTTCGGTACATTTGAAGGACATGTACAGGGGGATGGAGAAGATATCTAATCATTCACTAATGGCTGTGCTGTAGCAATTACGTTTGGTTTTGTCTTTTCTCAATCTCTGGATTTGGTCTTGCCTGAGTCTCTGAGTAATGTAATTCTGACCTTGAGATTAAATTCAGAGTTTGAGCAAAACATCTCAAAACAGGATTTCAAGAATGGCCACATTTTGTTTTATTGTGTTTTTGAAAAGTATGGCAGTTTTAAATGGCGTCTTAGTGTCACAGCCATCTAAGCGTTGGCCCTACCTGCTGCAGCCATCTGTAGCTGAGAGTCTAATACAGCACAGTTGGCCCTGTTGTTTGGGTGGGTGGTTGAGATGTCCACTCTATCTCCCTCATTGCACAGAACAATTGTCTATTAGCTGGTGTAACAATTGCCAGTCAGCATTCTCTTCTAAAAATGTTACACCGTCTGTGTGTGCACATGTGGTTAAATGCAGAGGCCACATTTCTTTGTGGTGCACTTTATATGATTGGGTGTGTTCACAATGACACACATTCTCTTTCACTTCACTGACTGGGTGTGTCCTAGTACCTGGAACTGGACACAAGCAAATTGTGGAAAGAAATCTAAGAAATTGGGGTGAAAACAGTATGAATTCATTGTAGGTTTAGTGTAATTACAATGACTTCAAAATGTAGTTTTGTATTTAAGAGGGAAAACAAAATTTACATGTGTTTATGATTAATTATTGATCTGGATAGAAATGGACAACTATATAGTGATTTCTCTCCTTATCACCAAGCCTTAGTTACAACCATATTTGACCACTGCCTTTACATTGTATTTTGATGATATGGCTTATGGTTTCAGGTACAAAGAAGCAGGCCCCTGCACCACCCAAAATAGCTCCTAGCCCCTCTCCCTCCACAACCCAGAACCTTAAAGTGGCACCCAGCCCCTCCACACCAGCCCAGGGTCTAGTGCCCAGCACTCAGCCTACGATTACACCACGCCGCCACTCCAACAATCAGATACCCATCCAGGCCCCAAGTCACCCCCCTCCACAGCCTCCGCCACAGAGCACGCCAGAGCCGGAGCCATCCCCGCCCAGCACCCCAACCCCACCAGACACACCTCCATATGACAGCCCCCAGCCCACCCCGCTCTCTTCATTCCACTCTGGCTCTCTCCCTCGCCCTCGGCCTGTACCCAGACCGCGTCCTCGGCCCAGCGTCCCTCCGCCCCCACAACCTGTTAGTGATGATGCAAACGGAGTCTTCAACTCTGCATCCAAAATCATCACAGGTAAGATCTAAGGATGAACCGTTCTTCTTCTGATCTCTTTTCTTTTTTTTTTTTGTTAAAACAAAGACCCTAGTGTTGCTAATGAATAAAATCACATGACATATACAAGGGAAATTGTATCATGGTAATTGGAGGCACTTGTTTTTTTAGTAACATTTAATATATATATTCTTTTATTCTGTTACTGAGCATTTCATTTGGAGAACAACCATGTGCACTCACTTTAGCCAAATTTATGAATGCAGAATTTTTTTTTTCATGCCAGCACAAAACATTTCATTGTAGTAAGAAAACATAAATGAAGCAAAAAAAATAAATAAATAGTGCAAATTATTTCTAAATATTCCATAATTTTAGTTTCAGCATATTGGAAATCATCTAGGTTATTAATATCTCATTATTTTGAGCGTATCTGAACTCTAGCTGCCCTGAACATGTCCTCACATTATTATACAGAGGGATGGAAAGTCACAAATGTTGCAGAGAGAAAGCGCTTCATCTTTACTCTGAACTCTTAGAGACACAGACATGTCATTGACTGGTGTCCACGTGTGAGGTAGTAATGAATATTTTTTCAGCATTATCTTGCAGCTAATAGAATTTCATTATCACCATCAGTCACAGTTCATTTTTCATTTAATGGCTACTTTCAATAGCCACACACATTCTGAATTATATTTTATTATGTTAAACTAAGTGGTTGAAATTTATACTAGGGGTCTTGGTCCTGTATTTTATCATTTATGTCAGACCCTTCATGCTACTGTTTATCCTAAGTTGGGCCATTGCAAGATTTTCTGGCAGTGCCAGCTTGAATGCTGACTAGATTTAAACTTCTTTTTTTTAGCGAAAACCCTGAGTATCACTTTCCCAAAATAGTTCAAATGCAAATGTGTCTCACAGCTGGGGTGTGTTTGCTTTTTGTTGTTTTGCTCAACATTTTTGTTTGACCCAGTCAGATGTTTCCCTGCCCTTGACCAGAAACTTTGAGTTGAGCGTCAGATCTGATTCTGTTGGCACTGGCAAAGCTAACAAGTGTCTTCACTTTTGTTAAGAATTTTTAGCTCATTCTCATTACTGAAGAATTGCGTTCTAGCCCTTCAGTTTGCCACTATTATAGTAGCTGCTCTTCCCAAGTGATAGTCAATCTGATCTAATTAGTTAGTGTTTATAGAGACCACATCCGTACAGATACAGTTTAACTGAAACAGGTACTGACTTTATTCTCATGGAAATAATAGTAAATAATAGTAAATTTGTAAAGTGCACTATTCAAGCTATCTCTAAGATTACATGAAGCAGGGAGGGAAGATTCCAGTAAAGCCTGGAAGCCTTTTCTGTCCATTTTAAATTCAGCCAGCTGCTGCAGGAAGCATATGAAATGAGCAGTAAAAGAGGGACTGGAGAATTTTCTAGAATGGATAGAACATTCTTGCCATTTTATCATTGTCTAATGTCTCATGATCTGTAATTTCCTTTACATTCATGGTTCCACCCTTGACCAAGCTAACACATCAGTCATTTATAATTTCATGTTTAAAAATCGAACCGTATTTCAGCCTAAATGTAGTCAACCAAGCAAGACATTTGGTGTCAATTTGCACAGGAGATCCAAGTCTAGTGAGGGTTCTGACACTCGTGTTTTCAGCCTGCATTTTACATTCATGATGAAAATGAGACGAGTCAAGCTAACAATGAAAGTGAGAGGCAAACGGCTGTTTAGCCCAATGAATTCTGCACATTTATATGAACTGCTATATCAGCAGCATGAGTGCAATTAATTATGGCCTCGTGGTATTTGCAGGGTGTGATATTTCTAGTGTAAAGGTTTGAGTTAGTGAATGCTGCATGCTGAGTGAACGCTCTACAGTGGTGATGGAAAGTTCAACAGCTGCCAGCCATCCCAACCCACACTGGCCTTAACATTAGCCTGCCCTAGCGTTTACCCACACACCATGCCCACTCTCCATCTGCATGTGCACAAGCACTGTTATCCAGCTACAAAACCCGGCACCTCACTGCCCTTTTTGGCTCCCATCATTTTCTCTTTTTGGGGATTAATCTTTCTTTAATCAGTTTTGAATGTTGTTCGTAATTGAATGATGTAATTGAATGGTGTGCCCTATAAGGAATTACTTTTCTGATGAATGCTCATCAGAATGTCTTGCAGGAGAAGTCATTAATGAATAATAAATGAATTAATTGGGTGTCTTGATGCATGATGTGGCATTGTTAAACTGTTACAGATGTGTGACCTCCTGTCTGTGAACTGTGAGTTGAATGGCAGGCTATGGTAAGCGCACCAGGCCTATAACCCATTGAAGTAAATGAATGTGTCTGTGTGAACATTTCTGCATGCTAACCCTGCTTTCCATGCTAACCTGCATGTGTGGAGACTCATAATGGTGTACTTGCTTTGCAGTAGCACTTGCTTTATAAAACTGCTGCTTCCCCATGTCTACTGAAGTGTGAAACAAGGGGAGATATGGGAGATACACATCACGGATATTGTCTTCAGATGCCACGATTGGATTCATGTGCATTATTGGCATATTAATAAAAACATGGATGAATCATACATCACTTATGGTCAAGAATTTAACCTATTTGCATCTATGAAGGACAAATTCTTGGTGTGCTAAATGTTTACTTGTTTACAAAGCAGGTTCTGCCTTTATCTACACTGCCCATCACACAGAAATGTTTTGCATGTTTTTAAGAAAAAGATCATTTAATAAAGCTGTGTAACAGGAAAGAAGAATTTATTACAACAAAAAATATATTAATATTAATTTATACTAAATAAATTAAGTCTCTAATGTGAATAACTGAACATAATCACTGCTTGAAATATGCTCAAATATAGAAATTATTTAAACATTTTTATATGGGTATACAATACCTATATAATGTTGGCATTAAAGAAAGCATTGTATACAAATATGCTCAATCTTAAAATAATATTAAAAATGGTAGTGGTATGTTCATTTAAAAATAATGAATATTGCTGTCAGATTAGATTCCTATATTCCGACATCTCTAATTTTTGCTGATGTTTGTGTTTTTCCAAAATAAACCTTGTTAGTCTGTAATATATAAAATATATATTATATTTAAAAAAGCAAATGAAAGCATTTTTTTATATTTTGAAAAGCTCAAATTCAGAGTTGAAGGGCAGTATTAGTAGGAATAAAAGTGCTGCGCTGATTCTGTTGAGGTTTGACTGTGTTTTCTGGCGATTGCAGATGGCAGCCTGTATTTAAAGGGGCCAGGGCGGGTCCTTGTCCCTGAGATTGCTGTGGAACAGCCTGAAGCCACACCCCCTGAAGCTGAGCACCATTCAGAGAGCACCATGCTGTGAAGGGAAGATGACTCAGTCTACCACTCCATTCAACCGTAGTGTCTTCGGGCAGAGACCGGAACCAAGTGTTCAGAGCACTGTTGGCGCTTCTTTGAGGCTGTTACTGTTTCCATTTCCATCATTATATCTTAATTCTGTCCCAAGAGGCAACACTGAAGACATGCTGTAAACTGTACCAGCACCATATAAACTTCTGACCAAAACTTATGTCTTTCTCATGCTGGATTTCCAGTGGCTTGGACTTTATCTTTAGAAAATTAATGTGTATGTGCATTTTGCATTCCATATTTTTAGCTATACTCAAGTGCGTATTATTACTTGTGCCTTTAGAAGTGTTTTACTGCACAGGACTGTAAGGGAAGGGAGAAACCAAAGCAAACGGCCCTTCCATACAGACTCTTGTGTAGGACGGGTTTTAAACAGACCAATATCCTTTTGCCCTGTTCCTGTCAGCCTTTTTTTATTTTTATTTTTTTTTCTGTACTACAATGCAGAATATAATTTTCATTGCCAGAGAGATTATGCTGGAATGATTTTAAAGACCAAAACATAGGAGATGGACAGGCTGATTATACTGAAACATTTTTAATGGCAAACATGAAAGTGGTATATGGCAAAGTAACATATATTTTGAATATTTCTATACCTATGGTGCAATATTGTTTGCATTTTAGTATGTTTTTCATCTAAGACAATCGAGACAAATCACTTTTTATCTATGTATGTTTCTTTTTTTCAAGTAATTCATTTTCTGAATATTTCACAGGGTTTAATTTGATGGACCAAAGCTTACAGCAATAAATTAAAGAGATAATCAAGAATAAAAAGACCAAATTTCCACTGGATTTTCTATGCAAGCGTGATTGTCGCTACAGTAATCTGCTGCACCCGTTTGTTTGCTTGATCACTAATAAAGAAGATGCAGCTGAAGTGTGATAGAACTACTAAAGGTTTCTGTTCATCTCATTAAACTTGGTGGAACGTTTCAGGAGGAAACGCTGCACAACTTTCATTTTTGGCCAAAGCGACGTAATACCAAGATTTTAAAAACATTTTCCTTTCATTTCTTTTTTTTTTTTTTTTTTTTACTTTTTATGAGGTTTTTTTCCCTTTAAAAGGAAATTGCTTTAGCGGCGAGTTTAAGAATCATGGTCCAAAAAAATGGATGAAAACTTTAACGGCTGATTTAAACTCAGGAAACAGTCACTTGGAAAACCATCGTCGTTCATCCGGTTCATTGTTGACTTGTTTCTGTAATAGATTATTCCCAATAAACTTTTACAGGGTTGTGAACGATGGTTTTTGTTTCTCTTAATGTATTTTCTTTTCAGTAGCTGAACAAAGATACTTCAGTGTATTTTACTGATCACTGCTGTTATTCTTATACAGCACATTGATTAATATACTAATACATAAAATGCTTGACAATAAGAAAATAAAACTGAAAAAAATGAGAGTCCCTGATTGGTTTCACTTTTGTATGAATGTTTATTAAATAAGACAAATTTGGTTATTAATGTATTTGGGACACATTAAAGTCTAATCGAAAATGTAAAGTCATTGTAAATAAATAGCACAGGTATAGCTCCATCCTCACCTCCACAATGCACGACTACTCCGGGCCTCGCTCCAATATGTAACTACACATGTGAAATCATTGTTCTGAGTTTAAAATGGCACAATCCCAATAATGAACTATTAATTATTGTTAATATTTGCCAAAAAAGAAAAGTTGTTGAGTGTTCCAGTGTAAAAGTCTGGACTGTGTTTTTCCCACTTTAGTAACATGTTAAGTATGATTAATCACATGAAAAATGCCACATTTGTCCCTTAATCTTTGGTCTTAAAATTCCTCATTACATCACCATGTACCAGCAGACAGGGAGAATAATATTAACCAATATGTTTCACCTTCTCTCTTTAGTCCAGGAAGCTTATAGACGCTCTAATTCAGTTTCGTTTGTTATCCATATTGACTTTCTGTCAGGCCCAGTAGGCAAAGAGAAACACTGCAAGAGACAGACAGACAATAAGGTTTACATTGACCACATGCTTCATGCAAGGGTCCTCCTCCAGGGAATACACCAAGACCTCAGAAGGAGGAGGAGGAGCTTTCTCTTCAGATCCCTGGTCCATCCCACACAGCCAGAGCAAAGTGGATTTCAGCTTAGTCTTCTCAGCATGGGCTGGACCTGAGAATAGAGAGAATATGTAGTTATTACATGACAAGGTCTTCACTGAACTTTTTTCATGACATATATACAGTTGTGCTCATAAGTTTACATGTGTTCATTGTGTTTTACTGGGAATCAGTTGGGGTTATTTTATGTAGGTTTAGGGGTGGAGGGCTGAGCTACCCTTGCTGTGTTTGGCAATAACTCGACCTGGATACACTAGTGTGGGTGTGTTTTGGTTTACGCTCTGTGTGTGAACTCTCCTGAGAGGGCTTGCTTTCCCAAAAGCTCTTTTAAGAGCTTGAGCAAGTAAACCGGAAGCGTTTGTCTATATTCGAGCTCAGCCTCTCTTCTTCCCAAATAACATAACAATACTGACAACATATAGTACCCAAATGACCCTCATCAAAAGTATACACACCCTGGTGATTTGGCCTGAAAACATGCACACGACACTAACAGGTTTGAATGGCTAAAGGAACCATCTTCACCTGTGATCTGTAATTATGGGTGTGTATAAAAAATCAATGAGTTTCTGGACTCCTGACAGACCCCTGCATCTTTCATCCAGTGCTGCACTGACGTTTTTTGGATTAAAGTCATGGGGAAAGCAAAGTTGTCAAAGCATCTGTGAAAAAAATGTAGCTGAACTCTATAAAACAGGAACGGGATATAAGAAAATATCAGCAGTGTTCAGACTGTAATTAAGAAGGGGAAAATTAGTGGTTTTGTTAAAACCAAACCACAGACTAAAAGTTTAGTCACAGCTGACAGGAAAATTGTTCAGGATACAAAGAAAAACATACAAATAACTTCAGGTGAAATACAGGTGATATACAGGACTCAGGAATTTGGTGTGACTGTTTCAAGGAGCACAATAAAGAGGCAGTTGAAAGATGGGGAGCATGGTTGAGTTGCCAGAAGAAATCCACTACTGCTCAAATGCCACAAAGTATTCCATACACCATTCCTACTGTGAAACACGGTGGTGGATCACTGATGTTTTGGGGATGTGTGAGCTACAAACGCACAGACATTTGGTCAGAATCGATGGCAAGATGAATGCAGGAGGTTATCAAAAAATACTGGAGGAAAATTTGCACTCATCAGGCTGGGAAATAGCACATGGGACGTACTTGGGCATTCAACATGACAATGATCCAAAACACAAGGCCAAGTCGATCTGTCATTGGCTACAGTAAAGTTGTTCTTGAGTGGCCATCTCAGTCTCCTGACCTTAATATCATTGAGACACTCTGAGGAGACCTCAAACCTGCAGTTCATGCAAGAATTTACAGTAACAGGAGGCTTTTTACAGCAAGAATGTGCAGCTTTACCATCTGAGAAGATAAAGAGCCTCATACACAACTGCCACAAAAGACTTAAAGATGTCATTGATGTTAAAGGGGGCAATACACGGTGCTAAGAACTGACATGTGTAAACTGATCTGGGTCATCTGGGTAGTTTGTGTTGTGATTATGATTTTAAAAGAATAAACACAGTTGTTTGATAATAAATGGCTTCAGTCAATCACTAATCAAAAGTTTTTGTGTTATCATTTATATTTTCTGAAAAATGGTTAAGAAATCATAAATTTGATCAGGGTATGTAAACTTATGAGCACAACTGTATATATAAGCTCAAAGAACATAGTCTCAGCCAGAGATCTTTGCATTTTCCAGCCATTTTATATACTTGTGTTTTACTGTGATTAAGGATGATAACTTTTAATTTGTAATGTTTTAAGTCATAATTATTTTAATGATTGAAATTGTGCATTTTCCTGGTTTAGTGGAAACATACAGCAAACAAGTAAATAAACAAAAAAAGGATATTGAAAATAAATGGCCTTTTTTATTTTAATGATTGCCTTCTGTGATCTTTGATTGAAGTGTAGTTACTTGTCCTGCTTCTAAGACCTTTTTTCAGTCAGGGCACCATCCAGCCAACATACACAGCAAAACAATAATAATCAATAATATCATGTTTCACCTCACCCTCCCACCTCAGCTCAGTTTTCAGAAACACCATCGGACAGTGTTTTACACAGAAATATACCACAGTACAGTAGAAGAACCTGTTATC
>JBBIGC010000029.1:10304136-10321149 GCA_037576955.1 Lepidarchus adonis
TTTTATGTCATTGTCTCTATGTCGCAGTCGCTACATAAGCAATTTCCTTAGAGACAATAAAGTTTTTCTGATTCTGATTCTGATTCTTACTCTACCACAGCCATGTAATATAATCACATCATTACTATCAAACAGAGCACCTCTGTGCAGAGAGATTTCAGCGCTGTCTATACTGTTAAAGCAAACTCCCACTCTCGCTGGACAGGTGCAGTATAACAGGCTTGCACAACACCATCTGTTAAAAGCAGTGAAGGGAAAAGGACAGACACACTCACCAGGGTGAACATTCAGAGACAGAGAACAAGTCTTTCTTCGTGGGGCAAACTCATGGCCCTACATTCCAAGTGTCTCACCCTTCGGACGCTTGTGTTAGTATCATAGCTGTCTAGGAGCTGATGAAGGGATCAAACTCCAGCTTTCCTCCATGCCTTATATAACACCACACACACACACACACACACACTGGTTAAAATGTAAGGAAGTTTTATTACCAAAAAGGTAACAGAATTATGTTGCAACAGAAATCCACGGTTACAGAAGAGATTGAGAGCAAAAAAAAAACAAATAAATAAAACCACTAAATGACCTGAAAACAGTGGTGCAGGAATTAAACTGCTGCATTTGATTTTGGGAATAACACTCATTTGAAAAATACAATGTATACAGGTGCAAGGTATTGCAGTACATCCTTCTCTAACCCTGCTGTAGGATGAGCTATAAACACTACAGGAGTGACTTCACAATAGCAATGAGAGGTGTACACACAGTTTTTTATAAAATAAATCATGGACAGGCCTTTAAAATAACATCACAGAGCAACAAAACAATGAAAGAACTTTAATAGTGTCTGTAGCACACATTGAAAAGGTTGGTTTTTACTCTGAGGAGCATTTTTATAAAGACAAGTGATCTCAAAAATATTTTAACAATGACATCTCGTGATCAAAATACATTGTGCTTATATTGCAACCCCCCTGGGCCCTTAAATCAGATGGACTGTAAACAGTTATGACGAGGACAATGCGAACATTTGCACAGGCTAATGTGTATATCATTATAGAGTAAAGGCAACACCAACTCTTAATCAGGTCTAACTGAACTAGACTAATAAAAACAAGAGAAAATATTCCATGTGCAGAATTCACGATTTGGGGGGAAAAATTGAGGACACCTTTCCCAGAAGCCTTTTCAAACAGAGAAAGCTACATATGCTTCTTCCATCTTGGAAGTTACAGGAACTCAAAGCAACTTATAGCAATTTGTCTTGCTTACATTTAAAGCACAATTTCCATGAGCTCATAACAGCAGTATGAAAAAAAGTGTAATATGGCATATGACAAATGGCTTTCTTTAATAAAAAGAAAAAAATCCTTGAAACACTTGTTTAAAACCAAAACCTGTTCACACATTCATTATGTGCCTGCAAAAAAAGCAAGGCAATGCAGAAAAAAATTCAATACATTATACATACATAATATATAATATATATGGTACTATAATAAATCTATACAAACAACAACCTCTTATAATATTTGTTTCATATATTGCATCTAACCATCCTGCATAAGAGGAATCATGTTATTAGTTAACACATTAATTAGAATAATTATAAATCTGCAGTATATCCCTATGACACTCTATGGTCCATGTTCTCTATAAGTACATTCTAGATGGTTCATTGGTATCATACCCAAACACAGTATTAACACATTGCATCCAGGTGCCTAATTTACATGGAGTTTCATTCACAGTTCTGTTCATTTTACATCCCACAACTTAATATCTCTAAATACATATGTACAATAAAGAACATTCTGGCCTCAGAGTATTGTTGTACTACATACTTTTGACTTATATATTCCCCGCACTTACATGTGCCATCCAACGAAAGTCCATCTGGATCCATAAAGTATCTATCTATCTATATATCTATCTATATATCTATCTCTATTTGTCTCTGTTTTGGCCACTCCCACTTATTCTGAACCTGTGTACTGACTAGTTTTAGTCATATACAGTTTGAACACCCCAAGTTTTTAATTGATTATTTAAGTAAAAATAAGTACACACCCACTACAGCTAATGTGTTAGTCTATTTCCTGCTTATTTTAGTGCAATTTCTATTTATTCTGTTTATAATAAAAATGTACAATCTGGCAAATACGTAGTTCATGTGTAAGTATTTTCATTTAGAAAATCAACAATACAAGTAAATTGACCAAGGGTGCCAAAATTTTTGCTTAGGACTACAACCCAGGCTAGAGATCACAACCGCATTGTTGTAAAAACTGTATTTGTCCGTAATTGTGTGTATTTTCTTGTGTGTGCGTGACATTCTTGTTCTTAAGTGCCAGTGTGTATAAGCTGAAGTTAATGGAAATGTATAGAATTTATGGAAATGTTTCCACATATCTGTATCTATGTGTGCAACTCCTCACCAGGCCAGAGGAGAGGCCATGCGGGGACTTCGTGGGCTGCGTGGAGGATTTTCTAAGGCCTGATTATCCATTAACGCTCTCTGTAAAACACATATGAGCTGTTAAAAATAAGAAAAAGAAGAATAGGAATAATAATAATACAAATACAACAACAATAACTACTACTACTACTACTAATAATAATAATAATAATAAATGGCAGCATGTAGTCACATGCTATATGAGATGCATTTATTTTATTTTGGTAACTCTGCATTCATGATGAGAATTATTTTTAAATATAACTCATTGACTACAAGCCTAGAAATGTCTCTATATGGTTTGAGCTACGCACATCGAATTTGGAGATGAATTCAGCGAAGATGCCAAAGAAAGCTTCAGTGGTGGTGGCCTTGCCGTCCTCCCCAAAGAAAGAGGCCACCTTACAGAACTCCTCCATCGCCCTCTGCTGTAGCGACTCCAGAGACTGCACAGCTGGATGGCTGTTCTCCAAAAACCCCTGCATACAGCACCCAGTTAAGGCCAAAAAACATTACATTTTAGGCATGAAAATGGTCCTTTACATACAATATTGTCAACTATATAACTTCTATTGCAAAATTTAATGACTTGTCAAATGCTAAATACTGCAAGTAACAAGTAGTGTGTGATCCACCACACTCTCTGTTCATAGTAACATAGTAAAAACAGAAGGAAATAGCTCTACTTGATTTTTGACATAAATGTATTTTGAGATTCTGGACTTAACATACACTACTCACAAAATGTTACGGATATTTGTATTTTAGGTAAAATTTATGGAAAATAAATAATATAAAAGTATAAAAAGTTCACACTACAGTGAAATTATACCATTAAAGTATGGCATTTAAGTAGAAGCATGTAATGGTGATTTCTAATCTCAAACAATCAATTACAGCTTGACAACAACGTCTTATGCTGTTCACAGGTCGACTTATTGCTGCTGAGTCGTGGCCTAACACTCTTCTCAAAGGGCGGGCCTCAGGTCATTGAGGTTCTGGGGTTTAGAGTTACAAGCCTCTACACTGTGACTCAGCTGATCCCTTAGGTGGGGTTCAGGTCTGGAGAACACTGTGCAGAACACTCCAGTTGAGGTTCCTCAGTCTCCAGCAGCTGTTCCCATAATGATGACATCGATGAGCTGGAGCATTGTCGTCCAAGAAGATGAAATTAGGTCTGTGTTGTTCATGCAGAAGCACTGTGACTGGAGTAATGAGGTTATTCAGTGTAGTATGAGCTCGTCACTGTACCATTCACAAAGTGGAGGACAGTTCTGTATTGACTAGACACATCTGCCCAAAGGCTCATGTGGTGCAGCAGTGGCTGATGTATATCTCTCTGCTTAACGTCTCCAACATCACTGGCAGCATCATTTCGGCTCAGTGTGAATCGACTTTAATCAGAGATCAGCACAGAGGTCCACTGCTCCCTCGTCCAGTGTAAATGCTCCCTGGCCCATGTGCCTGGACCACACTGATGTAAACGGTTTGAAATGGTCTGATGTGACACTTGAGTTCCTCTCATCTCCTTACATGTGCCTGAAGTTGAGTGACGTTTATCATTTGGTTCCACAATGAAGTGGTCATCAGTGTGGGATGTGACCCAGTTCTGTCTGAGAACAGCTTGTTTAAAGTCTCTCAATGACAACATACTGTTGATCGATTATTAGGTGTCATCTCATGGTGTCAAAATGTGAACAGCATGATGAGGACTGTTTAAATAATAATTCTGATTGAACCAAGAAATGTATAGTTTGATTCATGGCTCAAACACCTGTTGTGAATTTTGTTGTTAAGCTTGTTGTTACAGAACAGCAACAGTTGGAGATGTGCATTCAATAGTTTAGGGAAGGTCACATTAAGTTAAGCCGACGTTTTTTGTTCATACAGTAGTGAGCAGCAAGTTTGCTAATGTTTACCTTTTTCTGTTTAAAACCTTTAAGCTTTGTAGTAAAAAGTGAAGTATTATCTTTTGGTGCATGTTGTTTTGACTCCAAATGGTGCTTAGGTCTGCAATTCAATGAGATGAGTCTACACCTGATATATTACCTACTGGAAAAAGATTCTGTTCACTATAATCCTTTCATGTTTTATAACACCATTTGACAACTTCCTACTTAATTTGTTCGCTTTTTGTGACAAATAATAGAAGTGGTTCAGAGGAAAATGTCAATTCATTTTCAAATATTAATGTTTTTTCTTATCTTAACAATTTACACGCACTAAAAATGGCAGTTTTTCTGCCAACTGTGGTGAGAATACAATACACTTTATGTAAATAATCATTTCCCTATTATTATTCAGCACATACATAGTGTATAAACGTGTGTATAAATATGTGTACATATGTATATATATACATTTTTCTCTTTTAGTTTTATTGATCTCTATTTCTATTTACTTAATTTCTACTGTATGGTCCACGGAGCACATCGGGTTACATTTCACTGCTGGTCATACTTTTATAACCTGGTATGTGACAAATAAATCATCTTGAATCTTGAGGTGCTCACATGTTTATGTGTGTATGTGTATATAAGCACTGGGGCCACTGTGTGTACAAGCACACGCATGTAACGTTCAGTATCGCTGCCCTACGCAGCGCCTCAAGATTTTTTGGTGAAAGGATACACTCATAACAACAGCAAAGCGGTCCTCAGCAGTGGGCGGCATTTTTTGGCAGGCTGAGCGGATGTCCTGGATTGTGTTGTGTAGGTCGCTTAGATCTGAGGTAATGTTCCTCTGATTCACTGAAGACAAACAGGAAGAGGAAAATGGAAAACCCTTTTAGGAATCCTTTCTGAGCCAGTGCCAGAGAGTCATTCAGTATCCTGTGATGCAGATCAGTAGGCCTACTTTATACTTGTATATAAAAACATACAAACATACACATTTTTACTTGTATCTACGTGATGTGACTATAATTGTGAGTGGAATAGACTTTGCTCACCTTTGGCTGCCAGGGGTACAGTAGTGAGCTCTTTGGCAAAGTCCAGTACCTCAGGAAAGTGATGGCACAATGATTTGACAAGGATGTGCAGGAAAGTAGATTTTCCATCAACAGTTTTGGTGGTGCCAAGCTACAAGACAAGACAAACATACACATTGAATCTGCCTGTGACTGTACATATAGAATGATGATTCAATAGCAGTGTATCATGTGAAATTCCAAAACATACTACATACATACTATAAAACACCTCTGATTTTTCGAGGACACGTTATAATTGGGTTATATTTAACAGTGGTTTAGTGGGTTGATTGTCTTGCCATGTTACAGTGCTTATACTTTTACAAGGAAATTGTTTTTTTTATGGGAAACCATCAAGAGGCCCATCAATAATCAGGAGAAATCAGCTATAACCAGGAATCTAGAAATGAATGAAGACTGCTGCACCTTTTTATAAACACCCAAAACAATTGATCCAAAACAACAACACAATATGTTATTGCTATTTAAATGACTTTCACTACAAACATGTTTGTACATTTGTTATCTTGATATGATATTGTGATATGACCTAATGCATGGTAAAAGTTCAGGCAAATATTTAGTCTGTGCACAGACACATAAAGATTTTAATCATTCATTTCAAACTATATTGTGACTTCTGCGTTCTACAAATTCAAACAAATGTTGCAAAATATTACAAGAAAAATAGCAATGCAGCAATACAGAAATGAACCAATCTTCAAATGGCAATATTAAGGAAGAAGCATCAGCTGAAGCACTTACTTCAGTGAGGAAATTGATCTTGAAGCCAGTGGTCTTACCACCTTTGGGTTGGCCATTGTTCAAGTAATTTCCCATGGCTAGGACAAACTGGAAAAAGACAGATAGGAAGAAAACACATTTAAAAGCCAAGAAGAAGCAGAGTAGCAACCTAGCAAAGGTTAACTCTGAAGGACTTGATAACAAATGCTGAGCTGTGATGACAGAGTTGTGAAGAATGTTTTCAGCTGTAATGTGAGCAGATATGAGGAAATCTTTAATGAGTTTTATCTCATGTTGTGAGGTGTGTGTGTAATAGCAAAGAGATGTTCTACCTCCAGGATTTTTGCCAGCTTTCTGCTGTTTTTGAGCTCCAGTGAGGCCTTGTAGATACAGTCGTAGCCTCCTCTCATCTCTTCAGTTTTCTCCTGCAGGGTGCTCTTAAAATGCAGACTCTTCAGTCGGGTCTTATACTCAGGCACTGACAGCATCTGAAATGATCACACATATCCAAAAGCAAGACTATGCTCTTCAGAAGAAGTTCATAAACTCAAACACTTGTTTAACAGGTGTACTTACTTACACACCCATCTACATTTTACCTGTAGTACAAACTGATCAGGCTCGCTCAACTTGCTTGGGTCATCACTATACTGTGCGTACTGTTTGACCTCCTCCTCATCTGGTGCATACAGGAGCAGCTGTTTGATGTGTGCCGGCTCTAGGCGATCGGTCGACATGGTCATCAGCACCTGACGCAGCTCACCTGGAGACAGCTTCAGATGGGCGATCAGTATGGCTGCAGGAAGAGTGGACCAGAGAGGTTTACTAAGGTCAGTACGCTAGAGATGTAAAGGTTAACAGCCCTTAATCCTTGCTCAAGACATTCAACAAGCTAGTAGAAGGCCTCTAGCAAAGACTAGCATCCTATACAGGCCAGCAAAGCCTACAGCAAGCTCGTACGGCCTAGCAGACTATTAAGAACTGTGAATTAATATTGTAATATCACTTTTAATATGCCTTCATTGACTTCACCTCACAGCACAGCATCTACATTACACAAGTGGCAACAATAAAAGCAAGACAGAAGGAGCACTTAACTCCAAAGTGGGAAATCAGAGCTCAGAATGATTTTCAGGTGCTGCTGTCAAAGAACAAAGTTGGGGAAAAATAAAGTTCCAAGTTCATCATACAAACAGCCATGAACACAGGACGTCACTTAACGGACGAGTAGCGTCTCCTGGCCATGGTGCCTTCGGGTCAGTCAGATGTTGCTCATGAACTTGGTGTGTCTCAAAGTGTCATCAGCAGATTTGCATCAAGACACAGAACTACTGGTTCATGACAGACCCAGGAGTGGAACCCCACTAGTGACAGACCGCAACAATGACCAGTACCTAAGAACCTTTGCACTCAGACATCGTTATGCAACTGACACACAGCTGCAGCCTGTTTACGAGATGCGAGGGGAACTAGAGTTTCCAGATAAACCATTCGCAACCGACTCCACCGCTTTGGCTTGAATGCCAGACGACCGTTGCAGGTGACTCCACTGACACCAAGACACCGGCGTGAACATTTGCAGCGGGCACAAGACCATGTGACCTGGACAATGCAGCAGTGGTCTACCCTCCTGTTCACTGATGAGTGTCGGGTCACCTTGCACAGAAATGATGGTCATCAGCGTTGCTGGAGAAGGCGAGGTGAGCAATACGCTGAAGTCAACATGGTTCCCAGGGTTTGCTTTGGTGGAGGAGGGGCAACAGTCTGGGCAGGCATCACCAGTCAGCAAAACAGATTTGATTATTGTACACATTATGTCACTGCACGTTCTTACCTCAGAGACACCACAGAACCCATCATCATCCCCCAATTCCACCAGCACACCCCTTACTTTCTGTTTATGAATGATAATGCTCCACCACAACGTGGCAGAATTAAAAGTAATATTAAACTATAAGCGTAGCTAACACAAGCTGGACACCATCAAGCACAGCTCGACACACAAAGAAAAGTTTCTTTCATTGTTTGCCTAAACTACTCACAGGCATTGTAGGCTTTCTTATGGGAAAGAATCTCAACCACATCTTTCTTTTTGAATGTCTCAGGCTGAGGTGTGGGTTCTGGAACAGAGACTAACACACGTAATTAAAGTGAGGAGTGTTGCCCAAGCCAAAGAGTGAATGAATGGGTGTATGGATGGATGCCTGGGTGAATAAATGGATGGGTAGAGTGTCCAACAGGGGAACAACATGGCTCGCACATATGTAACTGTAGATGGAAAAAAAGTCTCGAAACTTGTGGCATTAAGATTATTTAGCAAACAAGATATATGTTTTTTTTAATACAACTTAAGATAAAAAACTTATGACTTGTTACATCCAATAATTTACAGTGGGACCAATTTACACTGTGAAATACTGAACTGTCAGTTAGCCAGGAGGAATATGATGAGATGAAAATATGATCTGAAAAAACAAAAATGTGTCATGTTGTTGCTGCTAGCAGCACCAAAGCTGTGACTGGTCTCCAGCCACATAAATCAAAGACTTTTTAAAGCAGCATGAAGCTATGCTCTGTACCCAAAGTGGCTTCTACAATAAGGTCAACACAGAAGGTTTCTGAGCTAGTAAAACATTGTTTTTTGTGTTAACAAATAACATAATGTTTTTTTTTCTTTTCAACTGGAATTATAGCTAAAAAAAAAAGTTCATACTTTATTGGTTTTCATCATTTACAGGATGGGGATGAATCCTCCCTCTCTCTCTCTCTCTCTCTCTCTCACACACACACACACACACACACACACTCATTTACTTACAGGGGCTCTTTTGTGTACCAAAATGCAACTCCAGGTCCAGGTACTTCACCATGTCGCTCAGCTTGTCATAATCAGAGTCTTCTCCCAGCTGCAATGAAGTACACACACCACTGCTAGCTCACTCAGTGCTGATGGACTTGAATAAACTCACACACCCAACCCTGGTGGATTTAGATAAACTCACATAGTCCTAATGGGCCTAAATTCATTCAGTCCTGGTGGACTTCATTAGGACTTCTGCACTTGCTGTTATTTTGCTATTTTATCGATGTTATGCAGGTGTCTCAAAAGGCTCATTATTTTCCTTCAACTGCTCCTCCCTTGACGTCACTGATTCCAAAACTCCTTTCCAAAAAGGGTTGCAGCACATCATACAACAGTAAACTAGTAAGTTTCATTACAAGCTTATGCGTCTCAAGACCTAAATATGAAACATAATGAGAAATAATGAGGACAAAGTTCTCTATTGTTCTAGCTGGTATCAGTTTGATAAATCTCCCTCAAACATCCTTAGACATATTAAGCCATTTTCCCCTCAGGTTGTACAATATTCTTTTTCAGGAGATAAATAGCACAGTTAAATGTAAAGAAAGAGTGGAAAAGGACATGCAGCATTCACTCCTGTCAATACAGTACACGTACAGAAATTACGATGCAACAGTTATATAACAAATATTTAAAGTGTTATATTTTGCCAATTCACATGAAAGTTAGTGTTTCCTTAACATAATGCATGACACAAAGTCTGAAATGCACAGTAAGAAGACTGTGCACAGGCTGGAAAGTGTTCATGTAAAGATGAAGCACTGTCTGTGGTTTATGAACCTACAAAGATACTATTGTGGAAAAAATAAAATATAAGAAAAATGTTGGATTTGCTGTTTTAACCTGAGATAATACTACATTTTACTCTTGTAATAGCCAAGATACAAAGCAACAAATAACTGCTTGACCCCCATGATTTGTGAGCTACACCTGCTAGCTCTGCAAGTAAAGATGACCATATTTCCCCAACACTAAGCGCCGGCTTATACACAAATGTTACAAATCTACGTATTGGGAGCAGCTTGCTTAAATGGAGCAATGGATCTAAAAACGTGAAAACGCATTTGCTAAAAGTATAATTCAGTGCACAAAAAGTCAACCACCCCAAATGTTTAGTTGAATTTCAATGTACTGTTTACTGCAGCAACGAACAGTTCAAAAACCAACACAAAGCAAAGACACCTCTCTCCAAATTAGATCTGTTAATGTTGTTGCTGAACAACTCCATTTGTGCTGCTTTGCTGTCTCTGATGTCAGACACTCTTTCATCACTGGTACCACTCTAGGATATTGCAGATGTTGCTTCGCGTAAGCAATAACCTGGAGCTAAACTCTGTAAGTTCTTGTGTTCTTGAGGCATGATATTGGTACAATTTTTTCATCTAATTATTCATGCTCAACTATGCTATAATGTCACTACTGCTATAGAGCTACAGTACAAAGGCCTCCAGAGGCCAAGTGAAATCCTCATATTGGTAAATTCACTAACACTGCGACTAATAACATGGGGCAGCTTTTCTTAGAGTTTTAAAACATGAATTAGCATTTTCTGCTAATTTATAATGTGGGGCGGTCCATCGTTGGGGAAATATGATAAGTATGTGTATTCACGCTAAAAACTTGTATGTGTGTGTTGTGGTCCTCACCTGTCCCCAAATAGTTCCTTCAGAGTTCTCCACTTGCTCCCAACGCAATCTCTTCACACTCATGTGGCTAGAGTCTGATTTCTGCGGGGAAGACCGTGGCAGGGGTGGTGGCATGCAAGGAGGGGGTAATGGTGGAGGTGGAGGGGGCTCCACAGGGGACACATCTTGGTGGTGGGACTGAGGCTGTTGCTGGGGATGAGGATGAGGCTGAGATTGAGTATCATGGTGATGCTGATGATGCTGTTGCATTGGTAGGGGACTCTGCCGGGCTTGGGTGGAAGGATGGACTTGGTGGGTTGGGGGGTGCTGCTGTTGCTGTTGTTGCTGCTGCTGCTGGGGTGGGGGTTGGGGTGGAGGCTGAGGTTGGAAAGTGGAGAGGATCTGGTGGGGCTGGTGAGGTTGCTGGGGTTGGTGGATGATTTGGTACTGAGGAGAAGACTGCACAGGCTGGGTCTGATGGATATGGTGGATCTGATGAATGTGATGAGACTGGTGAACAGGTGGAGGAGGTTGTGTTGGTGGGTAGACTTGGTGGGTCTGGAGAATTTGATGACTCTGGTGATGTTTTTGACTAGGATGAACATGCTGGGGCTGACTGGCCTGATGGAGCTGTTGCAATTGATGAGTAGTGTGAATTGTGGGTTGCGACAGGTCAATCTGATGTATTTGTCTGTCAGCTCTCTCCAACCTCTCGATTCGTTCCATTCGTTCCAAGCGCTCAATCCTTTCCAGTCTGTCCAGCCTGTCCATGGAGCTGGAAAGGTGGGCTTGGTGTCCTTGATGGTAAGCATGGTGAACCTGTTGACCCGGATGGATGGGATGAGGATGGTGAATTTCATACATATGTCTATCAGACTGTTGCTCCATTCTGTCGATCCTGTCAAGTCTATCCATGGAGCTGGAGAGCTGAGTATGATGAGGGTGGTGAGCCTGATGGCCTTGATGCATTTGATGGCTCTGTTGAGCCTGATGAACCTGATGAGCCTGATGAACATGATGACCGTGCTGATCTTGGTTATTCTGTTGAGCCTGATGATGATGATGATGATGATGAATTTGATAGCCATGCTGAGCCTGTTGAGTTTGATGATTCTGCCGAGCCTGATGGTGCATTTGGTACACGACGTGGCTTGGGATGGACGATGGAGACAAGTCTGGTGAGGGCAGCGGAGGCAGGGATTGGTGCATCTGTTGTAAAGGGTGCTGAATATGGCTGCTAGGGGATGTGGGCTGAACCGGTAAAGACTGGTGCTCCTGGAGAACCTGGTGGGCCATGACTTCCTCTCGAGTGGGAAGCACCTTGTGAAAAGACTGCCGCTTGGGGGGAGGATTAGCCCTGGGAGGGGGAGGAGGGGGAGGTCCTGGGTGACGGCGAAAGGTGAGCTGGCGGGGTGCGTGATCAGGAGTAAACCCAACGGGAGGTGGGGGGTCGTTAAACTGCATTGGGGGTGGAGGGGGAGGCGTGAGAGGTGGAGGAGGGATGTGCTCAGAACTGGACGAGTAGGTGAGGGAGCTTGCGTCCTCGCTGCTGCTATGCATCTCGCTGGCACTGCTTAGCTCAGGAGGGATGTACGGGCCTTCATCTTCCTCCTCATCTTCCTCCTCCACTTCTTCTTCTTCCTCGTCCTGAAGGGTCATCTGTACTACATCCTAGGAATATCATCAAACAAGTGTATGCCGAATAAAATACACAGTATTTCAAACCAACTCAAGCACTGTAAAATTCAGGCCCAACTTTTATCCATAAGTGATATTCAGTTGCATGCAAAAGTTTGGGCACATCTGGTAAAATGGCTTGTTTTGTTGATTTAGTGAAATAGGCACACGCCCTCTACACATAACTGAGCATCATGTCTTATAATATCCATTCAGCATATTTACAAATGACATATTTTGTTGATTTGCAAAGATTAAATAAGTTAACGCACTGAGCAAGGTTAATTACTGCATTTTTCTTTTTTGAATGATCATATTTTAAAAAAAATTGAAAAGAAAAATTGCACAAGCCATAACTTATGGTCTCTCAGTTTGTTCAATTTAGTACAAAAACAGAAATTGTGCATAAACACACCTCCTCATAGTCATTCTCAGGAGACAGGAAATCGTCCACAGACAGCTGCTGGCCCAACTGTTCAGTGAGGGCTTCCATGAACAGATCTGTGTCTGCACTGCGGGGGGGACGAGAGAATGTATAGCGCTTCTTACGTATTGGTGGACTGGGGGGGTAGTCCGGAGGACTTGGGGGATAGTCAGGGGGAGAGGGAGGTGAGAGGGGAGGGCTGTCCAAGCTCATGTATGGGTTGGACTCTGCACTCCCCTGGGTTGGAAGCTCAGGAGGATAGCAAGGGCACTGAGGACTGGGCAAGGGCTCGGTCCAGGCGACAGGCTGAGGGGGTGGTGGAGGAGGAGGAGGAGGAGGAGGGGGAGGCTGGATCGATGCCACTATCTTACGACTGCCTGTGAGGGGATGGAGAACAGAGCTAATTTAAAGAATTTAATGCATTAAAAATGACTGGTCTATTGGTCTATTGCTTGGAGATATTTTGTATGAGTTAGTTATATGTGCTTATGTATTAAAACCTTTACACTTCAGCTTGTACGCTTACTTCCACATCCTCCAAAATTTACATTTCATTAAACATCAAAGGAATTGCTCAGAGGTTTCAAAATTAGCCTAGAGGTATGAGACTGGAAACTAGCTGTTAATAACTATAATATTGATCATTATGAGTTAGCATTACATTAAAATAATAATAACATTCTTATTCTCTTTCTTTCTCTATTGTTATCATTGTAATTCTAATAGTAGTATTAGCAATAATAATAATAATAATAATAATAATAATAATAACTACTTGTAGAAGACTTTTAAAACATATAAGAGCTTCACAACATGTTTAAAAAGAAAAGGAAGAAGCTACAATATACCAATAGTAATATTAAAAAATCATAATAATAGAAGCCAAAATTATTGCATTACTACCATACCATAATATTAGGAGATATCATTTTATTGGTCTGCCATTACTATCATAATTTGTTTCCAAATCTAAACTACTCCACACAACCCCAAGCATCAAAAACCTCCAGCTCTACCTTTCACTCAACAGCCCCCACCCCTGGTATCAAATAGTATTGCAGCCCTAATCATGTCATAAATATATATATATTTAAATGGTCTGTTTGAGATTGCTTAACAATGAGAGATGGTTTAAATCAGTTACATAATGATTTAGTCATGAAGTCTGCTAACTTGTTAGTGTATAGGCCTCCATTATTTGATAACTATATTAGTTTTTTCAGCTCCAGGACAAACCTAAAGAAACAAACATCATACCACTGACGTGTCTTTAACACACAAATGTTTGCTGAAATTTAACTTATAACACATCTGAATGTCTGTGATTACAGATTCGTTTTTACTGTACCTGAAGTAGCCCGCACAGAAGGAGAGGAGGAGTGAGCTCTGATGGACTGGCTGGACAAGTGGGGGTAAGCATCCAACAGTGTTTCGGGAGCAGGAGGAGGGCGGCTCTTCAGGGATTTGGATCTCTTTCCTGCGTACACGTTCTCCAGCTCAGCGTACACAGCAGACAGCTAGAGAGAGGTACGAGAGATGGTGGAGAACCACATTCATCATCAGCTTGAATGTAGAATATTTTGCAAAGTGTGTTTTCTTAGTGTGTAATAAAAGCGTCAAGGGTTGAGTAGAACTTCAAATTTGTGCTCACATTAGTAAGGTTGTTGGGCGTCTCTGGTAAAGAGGTCCCATCTCCAGACTGTCGTTCCCCAGGAGCCAGTCTCATAGGGGCCACATCCACAGACTCAGTGCGGATTCCTCAAACAGGGAAGCATCAATCAGTAACCACAACTGGAGCATGTAAGTTCTAAACAATACTAGAGGTTGGCCTCTGGTTTATTATAGTCTATTTTAATACAGTTGTTTAATATAGTCTTTGACAATGTAAAGCAGTATAAGAACATGGAGTTAAGTTTAATGTGGTACCCATTCCCAGGTGAGTCCCAACGACTAGGTCATCTGAGCTACGTCCCCTCATGCTGCTACGGTAGGTGGTTCCTGTCACCTTCATAGAGCTGCTTCGCCGGTGAGGTTCTGGAGCTGGGGGCTCTGGCTCTGACACTGGTACTGGTTTAAAATGCACAAAAACACAAAAGCGAAAGGAGAAAAAGCATGAATGACCATTTTGATTGAAGACTTGAAGCACAAAGTGGAGCTCTGGTTAAAAACAAACATCTCCAAAATGACAAATTTCAAATAAATCCCACATATCGAGAATCACATGTGCACACACATACACAGGTTGTGACTTACGTGTGACTTTATAGCCAAGGAAGCGTGAAATCTTGCTCTGGCAATGTTCCTGTTCCTCGTAGGTCAACAGCTGGTAAATAAACTGCCAGATCACCTGCTTAGCTGGAGTATCCAGCACTGGAAACACGTCCACGATCAGAGTATCCACATTCCTGCAAACCCAGGAGCTCGAGACTAGTCTGCTTCATCCTCTCAGACGTATTATTACACAGCTTTGTAAAAAAGTGGACTTCAACAGAACAGAATGTGTATTAAAGTAAAAAAAAATCATAGGCCAACCTATTCAAAAGGATTATTGTTTCTTTTGGAATTTTAGCCCAGATGTCAACACCAGATCAGAAGAAACTTTCAGAAGCTAATTAACAGTAATGGTAGCAGAAGTGGAACAACAAGCCACTTAAAAAGGGGGAATTGGATCATTTTAGCATTTAATTATAATTTAAAAAAAAAACTACAGTGCTGTCACACATGAAAATAATCAAAGCCAAAAATTCATAGATTTTCATTATAAACTATGTATGTATATAATACATAATACTATTGTTTACTTGACATAACACTATTGATTATATGTAATAGAGTAATACAGCAACTAATTTGATGATGAATCACATAAATATTAAAAAATAATATTATATTATTAGAGTATTCTATTAGCTTGCTAGCGGCATTTAAAAAAATACAGGCTACCAGAGAACTTTCTCACCTGTGCTGGAAAAAGGCCTCCAGTGCCTTACAGATAGTGTATCTCTCCTGCAGGGTCAAAAGGTGCTCCAGTTGCTGGCTGAAGGTGCGACCCTGCACACGGATGCTGGGAGGCAGGATCTCTGCCACCCACTGTAGTGAGCTGAGCACCGGAGAGCGGGCGCGGGGCGATGCCTCCAGAGGCTCAGGCTCGGCCAGTGTGAAGGCTGGCGGCCCATCCTCCACCACCAGCGAGGGCATGGCCCCACTGCCTTGGAGCATAGACACCACCTTCTCATGGGAGCAGCTCCTGAGATGATACAGCATGATTATCTCAGCCTTATTAAGAAATATTCTTATTAAAATGCATACATTTGACTGGGAACGTCAAAAAAGAAAAAATAGATGATTGAAAGTGATAACGTATGATAATCTAGTAGAAGAGCAACCCACCTCATGTCCAGCCCATTGAGAAATAGGATGCGATCTCCTGGTTTGAGGCCTGCTTTCTCAGCTGGGCTACCTGAAACAATAGACAGTAGTAACTACAGGCCCAACCACATTGAAAGTTAACATAAGAACAATGAGGTTAAGTCTGATCCCATTGTAAAAGGCTGAGAGCTGTTCTCATAAATCTGAACATGCTAAGCTATCGAGATATATTTATGTCTCCATGATTTCACCTTATTAAGCGGGAGAGAAAAAGCATTCAAGATGCTAACCTCATAAGTTTAGGTTGGCAAAAAAAATCATGTGACAAGTCAAGACACATTTTGCTTTAGAACTGGAGCAGCTAACAACAAGCGGCTAATGTTGCTAACAAACAAGGAAGTCAATAATAGCCTGAATCTTTTCTCCAAATACAACCCAAAAACTTTCCCAAAAGGTGGTGCAGATTGATTTAGCACTAACTTTGATTATTTATTAGGCTTCTCAACACCTGATGTTCTCTGTGATTTTAACCAAACATCATCATACAGCCAACAGTGCAGCCTGCTTCAAGAACCAACCTGGGTGATGATCAGCAATTACCCTCAGATCAATGCTCATGACCTTAGTGTTGTTAAAAATGCTTCTGTAGCTGTGAAATATATTTCATTTTTAGCTCACAGTAAGTGATAACCTGTCCTGACAAATCTGAAGAGCAGGATGCGGGTTGAGGGAAGTTTTGGGGGGTGTAGCTAAAAGACTAACATTTAGTGTTTATCAGCAATCTTAGTTAGCCCTGCATCTCCAGTTAAGATAAGATAAGATAAGATAATCCTTTATTGTCCCACAAGTGGGAAATTTCACATGTTACAGCAGCAAAAATCA
>JBBIGC010000029.1:10329965-10341399 GCA_037576955.1 Lepidarchus adonis
GGGGGAGAACGGAGAGTAGGGGGTGGTGCGAGAAGATATGTGAAATAGAAAAGAGAGAGAGAGAGAGAGAGAGAGAGAGAGAGAGAGAGAGAGAGAGAGAGAGAGAGAGAGAAGGGTGTATGTGTAAAACATCATTTGCAGATGAAAGACTGAGAGTATTCCTTGACCTCTCCAGAGATCAACCTCTTCCCATTTTTATTCTCAAAGAATTTAAATGCAAAGTTTTATTCTCACTCTCCCTGTATGCATCTACCAACTTTTCCACCATGTCTGTGTCCTAGACACACACCAACACATGCATGTGCAGCTGTCAGATTGAGATTGGATAGATTAAAAAACACCTCCTATGAAGAGCTCCGTAACCATGCAAATGTAATGATGAACTGTGTGTGTAAATGCACTGTATACATCCACACTGCTTCTATTCTTGATAGTGTGACTTATTTAGATATTCTTCCTTCCAATTGAATTAATAAAAGGTCGTTTGAAATGGTGATAAACAAATATCTTTTATTTTCCTTCACCTATCTTTGTGGTACGGAATTCCCTCATTTTGTGTTATAATTCTAGTTCTAGTTTTAGTTCTAGAGTTATTTTTGAGGGACTTTTTTTTACAGTATTGGTACTTTCTACATACTAGAAGAAGCATGAGTGACTTAAGAGTACAGTGTCTGGTCCTGGACAAAAGGTACATAGATTGCAGCCATCATTTTTAAACAATCCCTGTGAATCATGTTTAAAACTCCTGGTTTTAAAACATGAGGAAAGCTTAAGTTCATGCATTCTCACTGTGAGAGACAGCATTTAAAAAAATAGGAAATCACATTGTGTGATTTATAAAGAATTTATTTGTATTGCACTGCTGCCCATAGGTATTTGAACACCTGTCAATCAGCAAGAATTCTGGCTCTCGAAGATCTGTTACTCTGCCTTTAAAAAATTCACCTCTACTCCAATTATTAATCTAAATTAGTAGTACCTGTCTGAACTCTTTAAATACACCTGCCCCCCCCCACAGTCAGTCAGACAAGACCAAAGAGCTGTCAAAAGATACCAGAGACAAAATTGTTGACCTCCATAAGGCTGGAAAGGGCTATGGGGCAATTGTAATGCAGCTTGGTGAAAATAGATTAGCAGTTGCTAGAAAATGGAAGAGGCTAAACATGACTGTCAGTCTCCCTCGGATTGGGGCTCCATGCAAGATCTCACCTCGTGGGGTGTCACTGATGATAAGAAAAGTGAGGGATCAGCCCAGGACTACACGGGAGGAGCTGGTCAATGACATGAAGAGAGCTTGCACCACAGTTTGAAGAGTCACTGTCGGTAGAACACTACGCTGTCATGGTTTCAAATCATGCATTGCACAGAAAGTTCCCCTGCTCAAAGTCATCACATGTCCAGGCCTGTCTGAAGTCTGCCAATGACCATCTGGATGATCCAGAGGAGGCATGGGAGAAAGTCATGTGGACAGATGAGACCAAAGTAGAACTTTTTGGTCTAAACTTCACTCGCCATGTTTGGAGGAAAAAGAAGGATGAGTTGCATCCCAAGAACACTATCCCTACTGTGAAGCATGGGGGTGGTAACATCATGCTTTAGGCTTTTTTTTTTCGAAGGGGACAGGATGACTGCACAGTATTAAGGAGAGGATGAATGGGGCCATGTATTGTAACATTTTGAGCAACAACCTCCTTCCCTCAGTCAGAGCACTGAAGATGGGTCGTGGCTTGGTCTTCCAACATGAAATAGACCAGAAGAACACAGCCAGGAGAACCAAGGAGTGGCTCTGTAAGAAGCATATCACGGTTCTGGAGTGGCCTAGCCAGACTCCAGACCTAAATTCAATAAAAAATCTTTGGAGGGAGCTGAAACAGCCGTGTTGCTCAGTGACAGCCCTGAAATCTGACAGATCTGGAGGAGATCTGTGTGGAGGAGTGGAGCCAAAATCCCTGTTACAGTGTGTGCAAACCTGGTTAAGAACTACAGGAAAAGTTTGACCCCTGTAATTGCAAACAAAGGCTTCTGTACCAAATATTAACATGGATTTTCTCAGGTGTTCAAATTCTTATGTGCATATACTTATGATTACTAAGTGGGAGAAATTGCAAAATTGCAGTGTGTTCAAATACTTAGTTCCTCCACAAATAAACTTTAGTGTAATGCAAAGGGTTTTTGCCAGCTGATGGTTTACCTAGAATGGCACACCCAAGTTGAGAAGCAATTATGAACAGTGTACATTACAAAATCATAATACTATTATAATTAAAATGTAATACTATTCTCATTGAAATGAAAAAAACTGGCTTGCTCTTTTGCTGCACTCCAGCAGAACAGCTCTCTCACTCCCCCATCTCTGTTTCTGTCCCTCTTATAGAGCAGGGAGAGCATGTCTGAATAAGTGATTGAGCCATGAAAAGGAATAGGCTGATTAAGTGGTAGGGGGGCTCTTCCCATACCTCAGGATTAGAATGTTCTATGACTCTGTATTCAGAAGACAAATCAAAAGAAGTGTTATTCTGGTAAACCAGCAAGGAGGCTGGAGGATTTTAGCTAAAATATCCAAATTAAGAACAGTTTAGAGGCATGGGACATGAGCAAAGGAAACAACCAATCAGTGATTAGCCTGGGAGCCAATTAGAAAGCACGAATTAATTAAATCAAAAGAAGGAACACAAACAGTTATATTTATATGACATCTTATCCCAAGTATTGTTGGTTGAATTCATAATTTGTGGTGTAATAAAACAGAAATTAAAGCAAGGTACTTGGTACTAACTCTCAAACACCTTCAACTCCTACTTGTTCTAATAGTTTGTCTCTTTAAGTTTCTTTTTCAGCATATGGAAGACATGCTTAGATGGATTGAAATCAGGTAACTGCTTGGCCATTCAAGAATTTCCCATTTTTTAGCTTTAAGAAACTCACATGTTGCAGGATGAAGTGCCATCCAAAGAGTTTAGAGGCATTTCCTGAAACTTGAGCAGATAAGCTGTTTCTACACATTTGAGAATTCATTATGCAACTGCAATCAGCAGTTACACCTGCACTGATTTACCATTCACAGAAAAAGTAGTAAAATCAAGTGCATATACTTTTGTTATTGAAAACACTTCTTTGCTAAAAGCAAATACAAAATGCTGCAAAAAATTAGAAGCTTGATGGGCCTTAATACATGTTCTGTATAAGCTACATTTTTTAGCATGTTTGTCACATGATCATGCAATGCAGTATATTCATAAGTGGCCTACACAAGAACTCCTCAGACTGATTTACTACCATATGTAACACAGATTTTCTTATGACAGCATTGCTGGCACTCTCCAATGAAGGGAAAAGCTGCTAGAGGGATTGATAGCTACAACCCACATATCCTTTTCTAATCTCCTTCAGCTCAGCCAAAAACATCTTCAGCTTGTATGACCTGAAGGGCATATCCTTTTAAAATCAGCCAGCATGTTCACACATTTGCAATGGATGTATGCCTCACTAGGCCAGAAAGTCCGGCAGGACATTAAACATTTTAACACTGAGTCACACTTCAGGTCTGTCGAGCACGTGTTAGACTGAGAACAGCCCAGCTGGACATCTCAGGTGCTGTCTCCATAGGAACAGAGTGATAAATTCAGAGTGGGAGTTGGGGTTTCACGTTCACAAATTGCTTTCACTGTCAAGATATTCATACACTACCAAAGGAAAAAAAAGCATCCACAAATAGACTCAATTTTAACAATTTTAACAAAATAACAAATCCCTTTATTGTCACATAAAGGCTTCAAAAGGGGAAGTGCAATGATACACTTTCTTTAATGTGTTGTAAAGATCAGACATTGATGCGTTTCTAATTCAAAACAGGTCATCCACTCACGCTTTCTTGTCATATTGACTGAAAATTTTTGACTCTATTTTGGCAATGGTCAAACTTTAGGGTTACTAAGATCAACTGGAATATTAATACGGAGAAAGAATGCACGAATGAGCTCTGTAATCAAAAAGGGACTAGTAGACTAAGGAAGTGTTGATTTGATCAAATTGATTCATTACACCCACTGCATTGAAAATGATTTAATGGACAAAGCCAGACTGGCACAGGTGACCTCAAAACCTCAAGAAGGAGGATAACCAAAAGGTAACTGTTTTACCTGTGGAAAAGCAGGACATTGGTCAAAACAGTGCAAGAAGAAGAAAAAGAGCAATACTGATACGAGTGCATTGACAGAGGCACTGACATAATTATTACAAGTTTCAAAGAGGAATGAAAAGGAGACTTCAGAAGGAGTCATTCAAAAATTTCTGCAGTTTTCCATGGTCCAACAGGAGCGACTCATGAACGCAATCCAGTCAAAAAACTAGATGAGCCTCGTCTACAGCCATTGCTGGCGCTGTTAGACTTGAGAGGCAATGGACTTTATGCTAGCATCATGATTAATGGCCATGACATTGATTTTCTTGTGGATTCAGGTGCAGAACTGACATGCATTCCTGAAAATTTGGCTTGAAAATGTCAAGTTCCATTAAGCTGGCATTAAATGGCACCTGGCATCTGACGATTGACTACAGGGTGGCAAACCAGCACATTGAGAAACTGGCTCCACTTGTAGCAGATCCATCAACCATCTTTCATGCTTTGAAACCTGAACACACATGGTTCTCTGTGATTGACATGGCCAATGGCTTTTGGTCAGTGCCATTAGCAGAGGAGTTCCAATCTTGGACTGCTTTAACAGTCGATGGACAGCAATATCAGTTCACAAGGTTGCCACAGGGCATGCACAACAGTCCTACTATCTACCACATGGCACTGAGACACCATCTATGAGAAATGCCTGAAATTGAATCAACAGTGATACAGTATGTGGATGATGTTCTCATGGCCTAAGAACACAAGGAACAGCATGAAGAGGACGTGACAACGCTACTGAAATGTGAGAAAGGACAAAAGGCCAGCCTCGACAAAGCACAGATAATGCAAAGAGAAGTGATCTATCTTGGACAAGGCAAAAGGGAAAAAACTCAGGACAGAACAATCTTTGTGCAAAGCTCCTGCATTGGGCACCCCAGACAATGGTCAACCGTTCACGCTGAACGTCCACGAAAGAAATGGCTACATGACAGCAGTTCTGCCACAAGACCATGGTGGTCTACAAAGACCAGTAGGCTACTATTCTGCAAAATTGGACAATGTGGAACTTGGTTGGGGACCATGCTTGAGAGCCGTCGTTGCCACGTTCTTAGCGGTCATCACCGTCTCCAGCTTGGTATTGGACCAAAAATTGGTGGTCAAATTTCCTCACGCAGTTCACACCCTGATGACACTGAACAGAGCTGCACAAGTCACAGCTTCCAGATGGGCAAAGTGGTCTACAGTTCTGGAAACACCAAATATTGTCATTCAAAAAGCATCTCCAAGTAATCCAGCCATTCTGATGCCAGAATGTGAAGAGGATTTCGAACGCGATTGTGTTGATGTGGTCACCGCCATGGAAGAAGCGTCTCACGCTCGAGAAACACCATTGCAGAACCTTGATCTGGTGTTGTTCACTGATGGTTCTTCCGTGATCGAGGGAGGAGAGAGATATGCTGGATGGGCGGTAACCACGGAAACAGATGTGCTTTCAAGTGGAAGTTTGCCAAAAGGGACATCGGCACAACAGGCAGAACTGAAAGCATTGATTGAACCGTGTAAAGTTGCTGAAGGCAAATCAGTAAACATCTACACTGACTCCCAATATGCTTTTGAAGTTGTACATGATTTTGCGCTGCTATGGAGACAGAGAGGATTCCTGACAGCAGCCGGAACACCAGTGAAGAATGGACATATAGTGAAAGAACTGTTGAAAGTGATTGAAACACCAACGGAACTGTCAGTCATGAAGTGCAGCAAAGCACATGTGAGCACAGACACTGAGGAAACTCGTGGAAGCTGATCACGCAGCTAAGAGAGCAGCCAGAGAAAACAATCAGAAGGACAGTGAAAACATTGAACAGGTTTGCAATCAGCTGAGAGCTGTGAAGCAACATCTGAGTGACATCAGAGAGATGCAAAAGAACAGTCCAGCTGAAGAAAAATGGACTTGGATGGAAAAAGGAGTGAAACTACATGATGATAAAGTTTGGAAATATGGATCAATACCAAGGAAAGTGGCACCAGCTTCCTTACCTGGCAACCCAGATCCATTGCGTGGGTCATATTGGTTTGAAGGACATGATCAATAGCTTGAGTCAGCATTGGCTTAGAATATATTTTAAAGAAATATACCAAAATCAAAAAGATGCTCAAATTCCAGTAAATGCCTCCAAAGTCTGGTATTCATCCTGCAACAAGATAGTGATCCAAAACATACTGGTAAAGCAACATATGAGTTTCTCAAAGCAAAATCCAACTGAGCATGTCTTCCATATGCTGATGAAGAAACTTAAAGGCAAAGCCCCTGGAAAATGTAAAAGCTTGGCAGATCATCACCAGAGAATATCTCAGCACCTGGTGATGTTTATGAATCACAGACTTCAAGCAGTCATTGCATGCAAGGGAAATGCAACATGAGGGAGTACTCAACATGACAGCTTTAATATACCTACCAATACTTAGTCCCCAAACATTATGGTGCCTGGAAATTAGGAGGTCTGTTATAAAATGAGTTGTCATTTCCACATACACATACAAATGTTTGCAAATAACCTTAAAGTCTGAAATGTGCACTTTAATAACGTCTGAATGGTTCGATTTTAAATTTTACACTGAGGAAAATCAAAGAAAATGTGTCTTTATCCCAAACATTCAAATAAATTCCTAAAAATTAAATTAAAATGTTTAAAATCAAAATGGGATGTGTGGATAGGTTAAATGCAGAGGTCATATTTCATTATTGTGCACTTTGTGTGATGGGATGTGTTCACAACAACAGATTTTCATTTGATTTGGTTTACCTTTATGTATTTATATGTATTTATGTATTGTTTCTACACAATAAATGGTGTAATCATTAATGATTATGTAATCTGGCTGTATAGAAAAACGACAATGCCATTCTAGGCTTCGGTTTTACTCATATGTGCTGAAAATAATATTGTAACACTGTGTAAACTATGAGCAACCCCACTAAGTGCCAGTATTGCAATTTGAGTCATTATTACGGCATCATGCAAAGGTAGTGAGAAATTACACAGGGCAACACTTCAGTGAAAAGATAATTGAATGTTTTATCTGTGTGTTAAATGGCATGTTGCCAAGGGCTCGTTGTCAAGGGCTTCTTGTCAACGACTCATTGTGAAGGATGTCAGTCAGATGTCTGAGGTTGTCAGCTTTATCTTATCTTTATGTGCGTGCTTAATCTTGATTGTTAGTAAATCTAAAAACTAGATTTAGTGACTAGAGCTCTAGCCTCATATGTACCACTATTTTTTTTTTTTAAAACAACAAAAAGCACATTTTACATTAAAACATTTCTGAAGTCTCATGTTCCTGTAATCTAGCTGTTTATAAAGTACAGTAGCTTCAAAAACCATTTAGTGCTTCACATGTGTAGTTTCTATCTTCACCGCTGTTAATAATTGTTTCTCAGTTTTCACCAACTTTCGCTAGAACTTTGAATGTCATATGACTAAAAGACTGTGTTTTCATTTTATTTTTAATCGTTTGCTATTTTAAAATATCTGCTCACATTTACAGCAAGCATGTTCTGAATCATTTGTCTAACATGGATTCATGTTTTCACACTTCTTCTCACTCTGCATTCCAATTTCACTCTGTTTTGCAGAGAGCTTGGCTTGCGTCCAAAGAACAGAGACAGTCCTCACCCTCAGCAGAGTGAGAGGAGTGACATCTCAGCCAAAACTGTCACCTGCCCTCAGGCTGGGCTTGACAATTTTTGCCAATGCCTGTGTGAGATGTTAATCTGAAATCCATGGTAATGGTCTTCAAACCTAACATACTGAAAATCCAAGCCCAGTATATAACAGCAACAACGAGGTAGATTTCCTAACACAATCCTCAGCTACACTATCATTAGTCAGATTTAGTCACAAAGGATAAAACACAGCCCAAGGTAATAACACAAAATATAGCAAAGGAGACTTCAGAATTTCCTGTATTGTTACATGAATATGGCATAAAACATAATCAGATTTTACTACAAGAAAAATTATTTTCCTTCAAGATATCTGTTCATAAATAGGTTATGCAGCAAGACAACAAAACACACACAAAAATACATAAAATAAAATAAAAAAAGATAAAAAAAGAATAAGGTAAAGGCTTTGTAATGGCCAAGTCAAAGGCCTATGCTTAACCAAAAAGAAATGTTAAGCAAGTAAATGGCTCATGTGAGCATGTCAACCAACACTTCAGAGCTGATGCTGCTGTGTGCAACGCAATGGGTTAAAGTGGTGCCAAGCAGTGGTGCAGGACCAATCAACAAACACTGATTTAATTTTGGTTTATTGCTGCACAAAAGGGTCACAGCAGAAACTGAAAGCAAAATTTCGCATACTTTTGCCATTTACTCCTGGATAATTTACCTAAATTATCCTTGTTATCTACTTTAGGACAGTGGAAATGTTGATGCTTTAGGTCATATTATTATATATATATTATCATATTTTAACTATACAGTCTTTTTGTTGCATGCAATTTAGTATCATCAAGAAAAAGTATAATAATTTACTTCATACTCTTATGTTAAGCTGACTTTTGTTTTTTTGTTTGAAGCTATGCATAAAAAAACTCAAACTTCAAACTTCATCACATCATTCTTAATCAAAATAACTATTCACTATTCACTGTTAAGGTTAGAATTTGATTTTGCATGGGAATAACAGAAGTGGAAGTTTGGAATTTGAGGCAAAACTTAAAACTCATCACTGTATTTACACTTGAAATCTTCCTAAACCACTTTTGAGATGAGCTGAGACCAAATTATTCTTGTTTAACTTTCATTTAGAGTGGGATGCCCTCAATTAGAAGGAGGTCATGAAGAGACTAAAATTAACTCAGAGAAGTGGGGGTTTGAAAAATCAAGGCCACGCTACTCAAAGGAGTGTATAATGAGTGAGATGTGCAGCTTATTAAAGCGAAACATCACTCGTCTTTGAGACCCATTTGCCCATGAAATGGGAGCAGTAGTATGTTTTTTGCTCATAGAAACAGCACATGTCCTTACAAGATGATAAAAAGATGCATGTATCAAATGAGGCAAGAGGGTAAACATAAACATAGTGTAATCACAATGTATAGCGTAGAAACAAACAAATACACATAAACAATCTCTCAGCATGTGAAACCTGCTCATTCATCACATTGCCGTGTTGACTGAGAAAATGCGGTTGCTGTTTATACCAAACCAGTCCTCTAAGACCGCTATGCTATAAATTATGATATATTCAATAATGTGCATTTAACTACTAGTTTTAAGCAACTTAGCTTTTTTTTCATACTGATATTTTACTCAATTTAAGGTATTAGAAAAGAAATACAATTAAATAGCAATTTTACCAAATACTGCTTTTGATCTTTTGCAGTTCAGAAGGTTTATAAATATACTTTAAATATACTGTATATACTGTAAGAATTGCTAAGATTAGTACTTTACTTAAGCTAAAATAAAGCCACGTTTGAAGCCTTAACAGATAAGTCAGGTAACAAGTGTCTCACATTTTTTTAAAGTAAACTTAACTCGTCCCAACTCAAGATATTCAGAGCACTTGGTTTATCTGTGCTGGAACAAAGAATACAGCAAAAATACAGACCACCTTGAAGTCCCCAAGGAGTCGAATAGGAAACACTAGTTTGTGTTACACTATTATTTAAAAATAAATTCATTAATTATTTAAAAAAAATAAATAAATAAAAAACTCTAGTTAAAGCAAAACCTGAAGTTAAACTGAGCATTGATTTTGGCACATTCATCTTACCTAAAGTGCTTAGAGAAGCTCTTGTCCCTCCCCATTGCTTCTTAGCTCATCACTTAACTCCGGATCAGATCAACAGTGTTTAGTCCAAACGTGTAGGTTTCCATTAACAATCAATTATTGAGCAAAAGCACAGCTGTCCAAGAGGGCCAGTCCCACTGCAGGTTTCCCCAAAAGTCAACATTTTAAAAACTAGCAATAGAAAGCTCTTGAAGCTTTAGGGTCAGCCTCGGGTTGAGTCAACTCTGACCCATATTTAGTCTCAGTCTGTCCATATCTTGCTCCTTGGGGAGTTCAGGACTTGCTGCTGGTCTCCAGCCTGCAACTCGCATCAGCTGCCACCCACAGAGGATCAGCAGAGAGGTGTGTTTGCAACTGCCTTGGAGGTGGAGAGAGAAAAGAAAGGAGGAGGAAAAAAAGCCAGAGAGGAGGGAGAGAGAAACGTGAGAAGCAGTGGGAACTCCCTCCGGATTTCCATAGGCAGGTCAGCACGTGGGATATCCGACAAAAGGCAAAAAAAGAGAGAGAATGAATGATGGACAGCGGTCACTGAAAATGTCCCACACACTTCAGACAGCAGATGTCGTCCTTGATTCCTTCCAATGCCAGGTGATGTGATCCAAGCACCACTTCTACAGCTTCCTCAGCAAGTAGAGTCAGCCCCATTCAAATCCTCCACGTTTCGTGCAGAAGCTCCATCAGAAAGTTAATGGTAAAATCTCTACCCCTGTATCTACCGTGAAGCTCCATAACTTCAGCTTCCATAAGTTGTGAAGAGGATTTTGTTCAAACTTCTAGTGCGCCATGAACCTAAAAGCATTTATTAAAAGAAGTAGGCTGCTTAAAAATAGACAGCACCCTGAGGGAGAGCTGTGCACATTTGCAGGGACAGAACAGAGCACAGCTGGTCAAGTTTTTAAGTGAGCTAGAGGACAGCAAACACGAACCAGTGGAGTTCCAACCTCTGACCTAAATGAGCGAATGAGGACCACAGGGCTATTGTTCAATTCATTTCGGTTTTCTCTGTAAAATGCCTTTTACATCAGATGTTGTCCCAACGAAGCTTTACAGAAATGTGGACGCAGACAACTGATAAGCAAGCTCAGGAAAAACAGCTGATGAAAAAAAACAATGTGAGGAGAAACAGAGAGATGAAGCAAAACCTGTATGTCTTTCCTTTAGGCCACACTAGATAATAAAGTTAAGTTTCAAACAATAAACGTTTGAGTTGTAGTATGTTCCTAAGACTTTACAAAATAAAAGTCCATGAGGGAAACCAGTTATCAATGTTAGGCCTGTCAACGTTCTTGTAAATAGGATTTTAATTCAAGCCTGCTAAAGATCTTGAGGACTAGAACTATCCAAGACCTGTTTTAGCACTATATAGGGCTGTGCCAACATTCAGCACAGCATCATGAACCCTCCCCATCATCCCGGGGCACTGGGCACAGCCTGCCCTACACACACACACACACACACACACACACACACACACACACACACACACACACACACACACACACACACACAC
>JBBIGC010000029.1:10352284-10364958 GCA_037576955.1 Lepidarchus adonis
AAAAGTAGTTTGTTGTCCACAAAGAATGTTGCACATGTAGAATCTTGCACATGAGTGAGAATATTGCACCTGGGGAAGTAGTCAATTATTTTAAAAAATCACAGAAAAATAAATGTTTTCTCTAAGTTGATTCAAATCAATATGATAGAGTAAGAGAATCATTATCTAAATGACACTTATTGAGCTAAATCAGATGCGTCAGAACAGAACACAACCCATGCAACAGTGCGGGTGGACTACAGATTTGGAGTAGGCGGACTACAAACTATATTGCCGTCCTGTCGTGCTAATACAGCTGTACGACATTATCGTACTTTACGGCAGCGTTATTATTGCAAGAGGTCAGTCAGTATGGCTTCCCACTTCAGTGGCGTCCTAAAATTAACGGATTTGGACGATTTTATTACTCCGTCACAGGTACCAGTGCTTCATACTGCTTTAGTCTGTGAATTACTACCACAACCTTTTCCCTCGGACATTTCCGGCACCGTTAGCCATCTGACAAGTTAGCTAGCAAGCTAGTCTTAGCATTGTTACTTTAAAACTAATATAACGATGTTATGTTGTATATTTACTATTTACGAGTAGTTGCTTCTGCAAATGTAGTTTATACCGAATTCTTACGATAAACATCTCATAGTACACAGGGGTAATGGGCTTTTCTGTGCCCTTTTGATGATTATGACAACAATCATTATTACTATTTTTATTTAATTCTATTGTATTCTGTTGTTATAATTACTCTAGAAACACAAATTCTACAGGTACGAAATAGTCATACACTCACTATACATAAGAGGTCATTTAAAACCGGCCTTGAACCCCAGGCATTATATTTTTATTTTTAATCCCTATTTTTTCAAGTTGAATTGGAACAAAATGTGTACTATTTACATGTTTGAGAACTATTAGAACTAATAGAACTAATGCTATTGAAATAATGCATTTTATGTAAAAAAAAATTGTTGTAGCCAATTTTCTTCAGTATGATTTGCCTTTACAGGAATGTGTAAAGCCAGTGAAGGTGGACAAAAAGAAGGGGAAGTCTGCGGCCAAAATTCAAATCGAAGATGATGGCAGTTATTTTCAGGTCAATCAGGTTTGTGAAAGTTTTTTTTTTTTTCATATTTTGTTTGTTTTCTCAGCATTTGCAGATAATATACTTTTAATTTAGAACTTGACTTTCATTACTTTACTATGGTGCTGATAGACAGATAAGTACATATATACTTAGGCAGGACTTACGTCATCAACCTACGTGATACTTGACTTGCGGAAATTTGAGGTTATGACACTGGCTCTTTTTTAATGCACGTATTGACGTCATATATATGGTAGTAAAATGTAGTTGAACACCTACTAAATGCTTTACAGGAGTGCCTCGTGCATGTGTGCAGGGACAGGAGAAAGAGGGTGCTGTGCTGTTCTGTGCTAATTCCCTGTGCATTGTTTATTGCTGTTTTTGCTGTGATTTTATTCATCTTTAGTGTTCAGTAAGAGTTCATGTGGATCGGTGAGTGAGATGTGCTCATTAATAGTGCACTGTGCTAAGGCACAGTCGGTGTGGTTTTACCACAAGTCTCCTCTCCAATGCATTTGCTGCTGTGGTGAATGTTGAAGCATTAAAAAGAGCATTTCTATCTGGAGCAACGTTTCCTAAATGCTTTACTGTAATATTAGACTGTTCATTCATGTTGCCGGCTGTTAATAAAGCACAGTGCTGTTCAATAAAACCTCTGCAGGATCAATACATGCATGAGTTCGAGTTACGTCACATTGGGGGGAACCAAACCCTGACGTAACTTGAGGACTCCCTGTATAGCCATTTCATATTCAGCTTTCTGTGGTGTAAGTTTTAGTGGTATAAAACCTAAGACCCCATTGATCTGAATGTCTTTGTTTACATCCTAATCATTTTATTATGCAGAAATTGAGCCTTTGAGAATTGGTGACAAGAACTACTGATGAATCTTGTTAACTTGTGGTTTTTTTTGGTATGGTAAATTTGATTTAGCTTTGTTTCTTATCTCTAGGATGGCCAACGGCAGAAGCTGGAGAAAGCCAAGATTACTCTGAATGACTGTCTGGCCTGTAGTGGTTGCATCACCTCTGCTGAGAGTGTCCTGATTACCCAGCAAAGCCATGAGGAGCTGTACAGAGTGCTGCGCCTTAATAAGGTACAACTGTCCAGTTAATACCACTAGAGATCATGTCATCAACAACACGAGTCATAGTGGTGGTAATATTAGCTGGTGTTGGTCTCTCTTCTGCTGGTTAGGTATTATCAGGTGTGAACTATGAAAATGAAAATGGTACACCACCATTATGTTAGTTGTGTAATGTGATGTTTACAATGGAATTATTATTGCATGCAAATAACAAATGTTTTTCTATACAGCAGAGTAGCAGTGGTGACCAGAAAGTTGTGGTAGTGTCAGTATCTCCTCAATCCCGAGCCTCACTAGCTGCACGCTATGGCCTTAGCAGCAGCGAGACAGCCAGGAGGCTTACTGCATTCTTCAAGAACCTGGGTGAGCAGCCAAAGCTGGATATCTTAGACACATACATTTGTTAAAATATTTAATTAATTTTTCATCAGGGCTGGGTCGGTATATTTATTTTTACATACAGTATAGAATTTTGAAATATCATTTGTAGCTTGCTAATGCTTACATTGCAAGTACCAGTGTTTATACCATCAGGGTGTCTCTCTTGCTGTCCTCTCACTGATACACAAGCCTACACACTGCCCCCACTGTGCGTGCGGCCTGGCGCAGTCAGCAGCATGGAAGGACTATCGGCTCCAGTTGACACACATGAGAACGAAGATCTGGTTTCAGTTGTTCAATTCAATTGTTTGGAAGTGGTTTGGATTTATAGATTATGTCACAAAGAAATTACATCCATGAAGCAGGTCAAATCTTTATCACCATTTCCAACAGCGCCACAAACTCCAGTACGAAAAGTTCATTAAACTTTGGTCTGACGCCTTCCCAGACACTAAATCTACACAACCTACGTCTGACTCAAAGTCCTCCCTGGCTTCTACTTCGACACACAGCTCGCTGCAGACTGCATTTACCCATGGTTTACCTTATGAGAAGTGCAAAGTAGCTCAAAATAACAAATGCTGTTGCTTATCACATTGCTAATGATATGTTCCCCTTTGCAATGGTTGAGCAAGACAGCTGTTAAAAACTACTAAAAACACTTGACCCTATTTAGTAGTTTATTTAACTACTAAAAACACTTGTGTACATTCCAGAAATGTACACAAATGTGCAAAAGACACTTACTGACCAGCTTGCCAACGTGATCCATTTCGGACTGACTACTAATATATAGTTAAGTTGGACTTGTGAGCCGTACATAAGTCTAACTGCTCATTTCATTGAAGACTGGGAAGTAAAAACGGTGTGTCTCCAAACAAGCTATTTCCCTCAGGATCATACTGGAGAACAAATTGCTAAGGCCCTCTAATCTGTTGTGCTAGAAGCTGGGAGAAAAGGGACTAGTTGCTGTACCAACGGACAACGGAACCAACATTGTCAAAGCAATAGAACTTAATGGGGGGCTGAGAATGCAGTGCTTTGCTCATTATCTGGCTGTTGGTGAGTGCCGAGCTGAAACAATTGACATGGGATATTGTGCAGTACATTAAGTTACCGTTGCCTTCTTTTGTGCTCATCACACAAAATTTTATTTTTCATTTAAATATAAAATACAAAATAACATTTTGTCTTCCCTTAAAGCTGTTTTCACAAAGTATTGCAATGCAAACACAGAGATTAACAAAATATTGTTATTAATTAAATGCACAAAATATGTATGTCAACAAAAATACATTTAAAAGATTGATTAAATAATGTCACAAAATAATGTTACTTCCAGTCCTGTACAAAACAGTTTAAAATTATTTTAAGCTATAGCACGAGACCTGTTTTAATAATAGTTACAATAATTTAGGCCTGAACGTGTCATTAATAATCTCAACAGACATTTAAAAATGTGAAGGAAAATGATTTGAAATATCTATCAAATAGGGTTTTTTTCTCTCTGTGAAGAATTTATTTATTTTCAAATGTTGTATGTAACAGTTCTATCATAAAAGAGCATCATTTATTATTGTTATTTATGTAGATGTAAGAATACATAAGGGTTTCAGAGACATGCCTATCTTTAATGTGTGTTCTTTAAAAGAGGTTATTTTGTGCAGTTTTTATTTACATGATATCGGCAGCTGAATATTTTGTTACCAAGTGTTTATAATTTTTTGATAATTATTTAAAGTATTTTATTGCATTAATATTGCACGGCTATGAACTTCTGTTAAACAATTTTATTTTATTTTATTTTTTATTTATATAAGTGAAATTATTTACTTAAGTCATTGTTCGAAAACAAGAAAATCATGTCATTATCGAGCTAAAATATACCAGTATATGAATTTTGATCCATATCGCCCAGCCCTGTTCATGTTAACTTCCAGTTGTTAGTATTGAAAACTGCTGCATTTCAGGTGTTCATCATGTGTTTGATACTGGCTTCAGTCGCACCTTCAGTTTGTTGGAGAGCCAGAGAGAATTTCTAGAGCGATTTGCTCACAAAGAGGAGGACAAGAAAGCTTTGCCCATGCTAGCGTCCGCCTGCCCTGGTAAACATTTTCATTTAATGCATGCCATCCGTAAAAGCTGTGTGAAAACTAAAACCATGCTTCCGTTGCCTCACACATGCATAATAAAACTAAAAAATCCAGCTATATTTTATGGAATAGATATTTTTGTGCTGTGAATAGGTTGGATATGCTATGCTGAGAAGACTCATGGTGATTTCATCCTGCCTTACGTCAGTACGACTCGTTCCCCACAACAGGTGATGGGCTCCCTGGTCAAGAGCTTCTTCACCAGACAACAGGTAGCTTAGATTCAGCTTAATGATCATTTAGTTCATCTGTATCATCATTTGTTTGATCAATATTTCTTTTATGGTTTCAATTTTGCACAGGGTCTTGAACCACAAAGGATATATCATGTGACTGTGATGCCTTGTTATGACAAGAAACTTGAAGCCTCCAGACCAGATTTTTACCTTGACGAGTTTGAGACCAGAGAAGTAGACTGTGTCATTACCTCCGGTGAGAAATGCTGTGTTTTCCGTCTGAAGTCTTTGGTCAGAAAACCTTATATGCGTGTTCCCTCGTGCATTTGATTTGCTTCACAGGAGAAGTACTCCGAATGTTGGAAGAAGAAGGTGTGTGTCTGAATGATGTAGAGCCAGCACCCTTAGACACAATGTAAGATTCCATCTTTATCAAAAAATACTGTGTGGTAAAATTGGAAATTCTGTAAATTTGTAATAGCATTTTAAAATTTAATACTTCTTTTGTATGCGAGAAACCATTCACATTTGATGTGACTTTTAAACATGTACATTGTCCTAGGTTCAGTAATGTATGTGGGGAGGAGTTGCTGTGTCATGCTGGTAGTGGTTCAGGAGGCTATCTTCATCATGTCTACACACATGCTGCCAAACAGCTCTTTGGAATTGATGTCAAGGAGCTCACATACACGACACTCAAGTAAGTGCTTTGAGATATTTGCAGACAAAGCAAGTGGATAGGCCTGAAATCCCCAGTTATGTTACTTTAGGTCCTGTGCAATTCTTTCGTGTGTTTTTTCTAGGAACAAGGATTTCCAGGAAGTCACTCTAGAGAAAGATGGTGTAGTTCTTTTGCGCTTTGCTGCCACTTATGGCTTCCGCAACATTCAGAACCTTGTACAGAAACTGAAGAGAGGGAAGTCACCATACCACTTTGTAGAAGTTATGGCTTGTCCTTCTGGTAAGTAGGGGCAAAACTGCTTCATAACTTTACTAGCTAGTGTTGGACACCAAACATTTTTGGAGAATGTGATTTAAATGTGCAAGTCTACATATCATGTGTATGTATATTTGTATATAGGGTGTCTTAATGGAGGAGGGCAGCTAAAGCCTGCAGCAGATCAGTCCAACAAGGAGCTGCTGCAGCAGGTAGAAGATGTGTACCGGGCCGAGCATCTTTCTGAACCCAAAGAGGACACGCGTGTGGCGGAACTTTACCACACCTGGCTAGAAAGTGTTGGGGAGGATACAGCACGACGGCTTCTTCACACACGCTACCATGCTATAGAAAAAAGCACCAATGGACTCGCCATCAAGTGGTGAAGGGAACCATGGCCCCATTTCTATGTGTCTTTTTTTTTAAAGAGTATAAATAACAGTCTAGGCTGTGCTAAACTCATGGTCAGTCAAACTGAATGTTGAGTTTAAATTCTGAAACTTCACATTTAAAGCTTGTGTAGTCAATTATCAGATAGTTTGTCTGCACAAAAACTGCAATATACACTGTGCTCAATTTAAAGAAGAGTCTATTACAGACTACTGCTTAAACCTGTATTTCAGATCCAACACTTTATTCTGACCAGTGCATAGTAGTTTAGTTTGTTGAATCAGTCTGCTGTTATAAAACAAGGTGTGAAGTAGTGTGAATAAGGAATTTTCTCAGCTAAATAAATGTGTAAAGTAATAGTTGTAATGAACAGGTGTATAAACCAGAGGGCCCATTAAATTTTACACTACGTCTTCAGATATCAAGGTTTCTATCAGAGAAAATGTGATCCTGACACGAGTTTAGTCTATTTCTGTCATGAACAGCAATACTACCCATCAAGGCAAAAGCTGTGAATCCGATTCAACTCAGCAGTTAACTGTCAGATTTAGTTAGTGAGCTCAAATCGCACCCTTTCTATAACCCCTTCCTTTTAAATATTTAAGACCAAAAGCCATTTATACCTTCTCACCATGTTTTGGCGCAAGGGTGCTAACTGCTCAGCTTCCTTTGCAACTGTATGTATCCTCTATTTGATTTCTAATGCGTTAACAAAATGAAATAATTCATCTACATTCAGGTAGTTGTATTCAGAAGAATGAAACCAAAGTGTAAATTGCCTTAAGTAACAGGTCAAGTTTGACTTATGTATGCTCCTATTTATTTTTGGATGATGTGTACAATCTGTTAACAATCTGTTAGTAGTAGATGATCATATGTGTATTACTCCAGAAGAGTTTATTGAGGGGAAAAAATCTCAATAAAACATTTTCATATTAAAGGTGGATTTATTGACTAAAACATTGATTAACCTTTTAGTTTAACATAAAATATATAACAAAAACCTTAAGAAAACCTTTGAAAAGACATTAGTGAATACAATAAATAAATATTAAGCTTTTAAAAAAATATTTACAACATGATTTTGTGCAAAGTAAGCGTTAAATGAGCAACTGTTTCCTTAGTGTGAAAAGGTGCATTATCACAGAAGTGAATCTGCAAAATTAGCCATACTAATATCAGCACAGTATTTATGGTTAATGTGCGATGTACACTCCTCACGTTTTTGTAAATATTTTAATGTTTTCATGGGACAACACTGAAGATATGACACTGATACAATTACACAGCTTGTACAACAGTGTAAAAATGGGCCCAATTTGGACATTTTCAGTTAGGGGTGTACTCACTTTTGTTGCCAGTGGTTTGGATATTAATGGCTGTGTTGAGTTATTTTGAGAACACTTATACAAGCTGTACACTGACTACTTTACATTTTATCAAAGTGTCATATTTTCAGGGTTGTCCCATGAAAAGATGTAATAAAATATTTTCAAAAAAGTGAGGGGTGTACTAACCTCTGTGAGACGTATGTAGGTTGCAATGGTTAAACTTGCCATGATCCATGAAATAAGTCTATTCTGTAACATTTTCAGTACCAACAGACATCAGTTCAGCAACAGAAGTAAAGCGTCTGTGGTCACAGTATAAGCAGTAAAAGTGACTTTTACTGAGTTGCAGCTTTACCATTCAACATGAATGGCACCAAACACATCTAAAATGAAAAACAGATGTTGTGCAATTGAACATACAAGATAATTAAACAAGAAATCAGAACTACGGTGGTGGCAAAGTTTATGAACCCTTTAAAATTGTCTGCATAAAATGGCCAAATACATGACCTAATGTCAACCAAGTCCCAGAAGAAGATAAAAAGATCTTAAACATATACAACTGAAAAATACTTTTATTTTTTTGAGGGGAAATGATCCAATATTACCCGAGGGGCAAAATTAGTATTAGTAACATCTTCATATTAGCATTTTATTTGAAGGTGAATGCTGTCATCAAGGCATAGGATTTTCTGAGGAGAAAAGTTGCTGGTGCTCATTAGACTGGAAACGTTTAATAAAACAAACTCTCTAACCCAGTCAGACAAATGATGTATAAATTGACAAAATTCAAGAACACGGTTTCTCTCCCCAGGACTGTCTGACCAACAAAGGTTACATCAGGAGCAAGGCATTTAATAGTCCATGAGGTCAGGCCTCTCACAGGGCGATTTCTGCAGATCTACAGTTTGCTGACGATCAAATGGACAAGCATCATAATATTGCACAAATGTTTTGTGGACTGAAATAGAACCAAAATAGAACTTTTTGTTTAATATTACAAGCATACTATTTACAGGAAAAACTGCATTCCAGCATAAAAAATGGTTTGCCATTTGTGAAATATGGTGACGACACACTGAAGTTTTTCTGCATGTGGGCCAGGACAGCTTGCCATTAATAGAACATTGAATTCTGAATTATTTATAACTCCTCCCACCCGACACTCAGGACTGATCAACTAGAAATGTTTAGTTGCACAAGGGGGTGGGGGTCACTTACTTTATCCACTCAAAGAAATGTAAAATTGGATCGTTTTCGTAAATAAATGTAAATCAAATATATTTTTGTTTAATTTGTTTAACTGGGTTCTCTACTTTTAGGATTTGTACGAACATCTGCTGGTCTGTTTATGTCCATTTATGCAGAGGTATAGAAAACTGTAAAGGATTCACAAAACTTTAAGTACAACTTCATCTTTTAACAGACTGCCAAAAACAAAAGAAAATGGAAGGAAATGGATCGTTGCAACACTGCTTTTAGTAGGGGAAGCTGCGAAACCACAATTAAAATTATATGCTTAAATGTATGTACACAGATATGAGCAAGAATGGTTTCCATTTATTGTCCAAATGTCTTCAGGCTTTGCTTCATTTATTTCCCCTGTGAAAATCAGTAGATATAAATGTCAGGAAACTCAGTTTCTCCTACTGAAAGCAGCTCATGGATGATGTCAGCCTCTAAAATCCAACTGTGGGAAAGTGACACCATATTCTGTATAATAAGTGGTCCACATATAAGCTATGTACCTTCAAATCAAGAGTCCATTTAATCAGCCCTTCATTTGAGGATTTACGGTCTAAGAAGGCCCCACTCCAGAGCGAGCATGGCATGTGGAAGAACTCTCTCTTTTGGCTTCTTGAAGTTGTCCTTTTCTTTGCGCAGCACACGAAGAACCTCAATAGGATCCGTCTTCCCCGTGAACTTCTGCACACCTTCTTCACTGCACAGCAAAAAGACACTATTCAAAAGTTTGGAATCAATAAATTCAATTTTGTTGTAGATTCCAAGTGTCCAGAATGATGAACAAATGTTTTTTGTTTATTTTGACATTAAAGGTGAATGAAGATATACTTACGAAAGACGAAGAAATGGATTATATTCAAATTCCTCCAACAGAGTTGATGGTACTGTTGGCTTGTCATCATCATCCCTTGCCTGAAAAAGTAGTTTTTAATCTACATTAACATTTCTATACAACATAGTGTCAAACGTATTCATCAACATGCACTGAAATTTGATGATAAATTGTTTTAAAACTGTGGTGAACGTTCTCATGTTCTGTGTTTTCCACATTAATGCTAGGCATGGACCAGATGAAATGTTTATGATGTTATTTGTAATATAATGTGTAAAAGGAAAGGGGTTACTGTACCCTAGCCCAGCTAAGCATCTCTTTAACTTTCTCATTCTCTGGTTCCACCAATGATGCAAACTTCAAGTTTTTAATGGTGTACTCATGACCACAGAAGACCTTCTGAAATGATACAGTCATTCCCAAGGGTTCATAAATGGACAAAAAAAAAACTCAGAATCTCCCAATTTTTTAAACATAGCACCAGTGACTGACCGTGTCCAGAGGAAGAGTTCCCAGCACTTTAGTCAAGTTGTGATACATCTGCTCTGCTGTTCCTTCAAAAAATCTTCCACAACCACCTACAAACAGTGTATCACCTGCAAATAAAGTCAAACAGCATATATTCATGTGTCTTAAATTTTACAACAACTTTTTTACATCTGTGTATTACACACTAAATGTAAATCAGAATGTGGCTCAGTAAATATTTAATGCACTCATGGTCATTGAAGGGATGCAAAGCAAGGAAAGCACATTGTGTAGTTACCAGGACTGGGATAAGGGATCCTTGCTCTACAATAGCTTCTCATTAAGGAAACACAGACTTGTCAACGGAATTTGGGTTGCAGTATAATATATATACTTATATATATGTATATTGGGAACAATGAAAATGACTTCAATGTGTATTCAAGCACTGCGAGCAGATGTTTGATGCAACAGGGTCTCTTCATAAACCACCAAAGCAGTAGGCGAGTGCTGAATAATTTATGCTAAATATGGAGGAATCTGGTCCAAGATCAGTCCTTCTTATTGTTGGTTTGTAAATACCAGCCCTGGTTTGTCTGCAATGGCTGGCTATAGTACAGTTCTGTTCATTCTAGCACACATGGAGTCCTACTGAGACAGAAAAAGTCTGTACCACCTTTTAACCAGTTTAAGCCGGTTGGCCGAAATGTTGATGTGATGTAGCAAATGATATTTTTTTATGCACTATGGACTTTTAGTATTTAGTATAAAATGTTCGCTTCCTGCAGCAAACTACAGAGGAAAAATATTCCACACATGGGGTAAGCAAAAAACATTCTCCATTAAAACCTGAAACACAAACCTGTGAAAACAGCAGGAGAATCGGTGCAGTCATCCTCCCACATGAAGTAACACATGTGTCCTGAAGTGTGGCAAGGGGTGAACAGACACCTCACATTTATAGTGTTAAACTAGAGAAAAAGAACAACACAGACAGCTGAAGTTGCCTCTACATCTTTTTCAGAATTTGAAATAAAAGCCATAGAATCCAACCTGAAATGAAGAGACAACAGTAATCCTGGGCTCATGGGAGGGACCATGGTGGTATTTTACTAGACATGATTGTCCAGAAGAAATGCCCCTTAGCTCTTTCCCATTAAACTATAGTCTTAAATGATCAGATTAAGCAGGACAATCCTGCATTTATTTCACAGCTGCACTAATGTCATTCCTGAGTAAGTATAAAGCTGAAAATTACTCTCATTCTCATGTTCACACCTTAAGCTCCTGGTCATTACTGACTTTATCTGTCAGGGCTGTGATGCGTTCATCTCCCCCATACACTCGCAGGTTAGCAATCTCCTTCACCAAAGCTTCATTCCCTCTGGCATGATCCCTGCACACACCACACAGCAACTAAACACAAGGCGGCATCTGTTCAGCGTGTGCTGTAGACATAAACATTTTTTTTTTTTAAAGATTTTTTTTAAATGACTCATACCAGTGATGGTGAGTAGTCAACACTGCAGTCAGTCTCACTCCTTCCCTTTTCACTATCTCAAGCAACTGATAATAAAGCAACCAATATTAAACACACAAATCAATTTAGTAACAGATTTATGCATGTAAATATACTTTCTTACCCGATGAGGTACAGCAGGATCTACAGCAATGGCTTCTTTACTTTCCTCGTCTATTACCAAGTACATATAGTTGTCTTCCAAAACTGAAATAACCTTCACCTTCATTGCTCCCAACAAACTTTATTTCTCAAGGCACTGAGAAAGAAAGTGCATAAAACCAAAAGATGTTTATAGTCTTATAGTCTTAATTACGCTACTTGTTCCTGAACTAAATTATCCGAGCTGTTTACATTTCAAGTTTGTGATGCTAGTGATGAGCAACATCGCAATTCCTTAATATTTTACTGATAAAAAAAAGAAGATTTTAACTAAATCACTACAAGTCGTTACTGCATACCACATATTTAAATGCATACAGAATGATGCTAAATGTATTTTATTTCACCTTCGTCCGGGTTCGCGGTGTCGTGTGTGGGGAATGTTTTTGCTGGTGCACCAGGCCGATGATGATGGAAGTCGTTCAGTCGCGCATGCGCATTTGCGCACCATCCTATAGTTTCTGTATTGAAATTAATGATTCATCTGTTTCGAGTCTTCGGGTTTTTCGAGTCGTTAGTTCATCACGCCACAGCCCCAGTTAACATTACGGGGCTGTCACGTGATGAACAAACGACTGGAATTTCGAAACCGAAGACTCAAGAGATTTTTTTTTAAAATTTATTTATTTTTTATTATTAAGACATTCAAACAGTACATATACATACTAAAATAAATAAAAAACAGAAAAAAAGAAAGACAAACACACAACAACAAACAAAAAACAAAAAAATTTGCCAGGTTAACAAACAGAGGGGAGAAAGATAATAGAATTACATTTTAAGATGACACAAAGGATGAATACAAGGAAACCGTTTTCATAGCTTTTAGATTAAGTGAGCTTTGGATTGTTTCTACATATTTATCCAACTCCACTTTGAATACAGAAAAAAGAGGTTTACAGCCAGTAAACT
>JBBIGC010000029.1:10374969-10394392 GCA_037576955.1 Lepidarchus adonis
AGCACACAGTTGATTTCACTTTCTGCATCTGTCTGCAAACTGACCTTCGAGGGTTCCAGAAGTCTTCACACACACACACACACACACACACACACACACACACACACACACACACACACACACACACACAGGTAGAGACAGACAGGAACAGGATCAGAGAAAAACTAAGATTTTATGCTTTTGTAGCAGGGGGATATATTTTATAATTAGAGACCTATGCACATTGCACTCATGGCATCAGAAGTTATATATAATTTATAAATAAATCTGGGCGGTGAGGGTTCTGAGGGAGTGGTTCAGTCATAAATAGGTTTTCCTTTATATCGATTGAGCTTATATCAGACACTGATTTATTGACTCTGTCTACAACCAATAAGGTGAATGTCATTGCCTCATAAGTACAGTAGGTTTATAGGAGAAGCAAAATCATTCTTAACCCTGTAGTATGTTAATGTTATGAGATTTTATTCCAAGTCATTTTTTATCATTTCTAATGGTCAATATTATCATACATGTACATAATGCAATGTAGGGACTGTGTGTATACAAATGTGCAGCAAAATCTTTAAAAATATGTTATTACAAGTTTCTGATATGACGGTGATATTATGTTGCTTGAACAAAACATTTTAATGCATTTTTATACACAAATGCAAACAAGAGTAGTACTTTAATTTTTAGCTTCAAGCATTTCTGACAATACTTTGGTAGGAAGCAAAGAATTAGGACAAGCTCTTTTCATACAGTCGCAAATGTAGCATAAAATAATTCACTTTACTGTTGAACGTCCTCCTGTTACTTGCTCTAAACAAACTAACCCATTTTAGCTTGTGAATAGCTAAATAAGTTACAGAGAATTTTCATTAAAAAATAAAGATCACATTATAGTTTTTCATTGTACCGCTTTTAATCCCCCAGAGTACTTAATGTTATGTAACAGTGGTTACTTGCCATCAGGAAGTCATGAAGTTCCATTGGACTGAAGAATGCTCATGCAATACTAGCTTATTATAGTAATGAATAAACATACAGTATTTACACACAAAGATTTAAATATACAGTACATGGTACAGTAACTGTTCACCTCCAGAAGTCAAAGTGTGTATGAAATGTTTGTCTTAAAGTCATTTTTGTTATAAAGAGTATACTGTTTATTACATAATGTTTGAGCCACAACAGTTACATGAACAATGTGTATGTTTCTATGAACAGTATATAACATCTGCCAGAATTTGTTCCTTTGGATGCAATATTTTTTTATTTGGCTGTTCACATTGTTTTTAAAATTTGGAAAATATCAGTTTCCAGTGTGAACTGGTCATAGTCCTGAACTGAAAAAAACACATTATCACACATAGGCCACGTTCACACCGCAGATAGTCAAATCAGATTTACTGCACAAATCTAATGTACCTTTTTGGATGTTCACATCTTGCATGTCGATAAAATTTAACCTGTATCTGATTTGGGAGTGCATGTGACCCAGCCCAAACCAAAAAGATTTGGGCCACTTTTGTGCAGTGTGAATGTAGCCATAGACTGGGCCTCTATGGAAAATATTTTTTATAAAAAACATATAAAAGAAACCAAAGTCCAAGATAATTAGCATCATTATTTAAAAAAAAACTCGAAACCTGGACAAATATACATAAATAATTTGTGGTCTTTGGCTCAATAACAAAAAGGACATTTTTTGCTTGTTCTACGCATGTGCACATCTTCACAACAAAAAAGGGGAAATATTTCACAGCGCCACATTTATGGTTTGTCCTTTGACAATGTCTCTGGTATAAGGACTTTAGTAAAAATAAATCAGTCAGGACAGTCACTAAGAAAGTGCACTAAAGCTGTGCTTGTCTGAATGTAAGATATACTAACCCTGGCTTCTTCCTGATAAAAGTTAACAAAGAAATCAGCTCCTTTTATTAAAGGCTGAGAATTCTTGCAATGTTGAGCACTATATGTCATCTGATTCATATTTCAAACAGAGTACAGTTTTCATTTGTTATAATGTAAAGGAATGTCTCACAAAGCACGTCATAAACAAATCTAGATTTCCCTACGCTCTTTAAATATAATGGCGCCAAAAAGGTTCACACAGGCCACAAAAAACCCACTTTTGTTTCCCAAGAGCCCTTCAGTGCATGATTCTTTAAAGTAACCGAATCTGTGCTCATTCACCCAATCAGAAATGGCTGCACACAACACAGTTTTACTCAAAATCAGAGATTACTGTTAATCATTTCAAATGATACACATTTTTAAAGTAATGTGACAGGTCCTGCTGTTAGATGATATAGGGTGTGGCTTGCGTATTTATATATTAGTATCTTAGCATTTGAGTGGGTTATTGCAAATAAAATCCAAGTTGCAGGTACAAGATGAAGGCAAGTACCACAGGTCGTCATAGCTGAGTTAGTTGGAATAACACATAACCTCATTTGTTCTTTTGCTTTGATATAACAATCCTGCAAGTATAATATAAAACAAAAAAGTAAAGCGAAGAAGCCCTGAGCATTTAATGTACTTTAAATTAATTTCCATGAAAAAGTAGTAGTTACCTCTTGTATTCTAAAGAGAATCATGAAACTGCTAAAATATCAAGTTAATATTTGTCAGATTAACTTGAATCTTGTTTTATTCTTGCCAATTCTTGTTGTCTGTCAAAAGCCAATTTGTTTAGTTGGGTTGTTGTCACAGGCTGCAAAATGGCAGCCAATGGCAGGATTTGATGTAAGTTTTCTGCAGAATAGGAAGAAATGAGGTGCAGCTCAAAGGTTATTTAACTAAAGTTAAGACTGGCTAACCAGCAGAAAAGACTGGACTTAGCTACAATCTTCCTTGTGTTAGCTACAATATCACAGTCTAGCTTGGTAGCTTAGCATTTCAAACTCTACATGTGTAGCATATGTAGCATATCTGAACTGTAATTGGTATTTTTTGTATTTGGTAAAGCATACTTAACCTTGCTATAGTTGCTATGAAATGTATTTGTGGATGGATCATGGCTAGGTCATTAACAACTACTCAAGTTTCTTGAAGAAGGCAAAAGTGGTTCTACCATGAAATTGCCATAAATAACACTTTTTGGCGTTATTACTTTTAAGAGTATAAGCTCAGTCCCAGCCAAAGTTCTGTCCACTCATTTGGTAGAACCTGAGGTTGAAGGGCTTGTAGAAGTTCCTGAGATTCTTCAGCACCTCAGTAGGGATAAGTGGGTGCGTTCTGCCCTTAGACTTGCCCAGGCAGCGAGGCCTGCTGCTGCCCTCTGGCTTCTTTAGGCATGGGAAGCCCTTGGTCCGGTTGAAGTAGAAATGCTTGTCACCCACAATACGCTTGAGGCCCAAAAAGTCCTGCACACGGCCTACTTCACCAGCTGGATCACTCACCAGCCTCTCGCCGCTCACAAACAGGAAGCTAGACAGAGGAAAGTGTCTCAGCCAATTCTCCAAGTGCTGGGCATATAGGCCGATGCGTACTGCACTCCATGAGGCATCTACAGCTCCAGAGCTAGAGTTCTTGAAGGCCAGGGTCTGAAAGGAGGGGAGTCCAGGGGTTTTGGTCAATGTCTGTGTATAGTCAGAAACAGCCCTGGTCACCGGGTCCCGCACCACTACTATCAGCTTGGTGTCACAGTTCATGGCACAAAGTCTAGAAGGAGTCTCTTTGGTGACAAAGTAGCTGGGCGTCTTCTCCATGGTGATCTGACCATCCAGAGTCCTTGGCATCAGGTTTCTGCAAAAATTGTATAAATTCCATTACTTTAAGTTACATTTACATTTACATTTACATTTATTCATTTGGCTGATGCTTTTGTCCAAAGCGACTTCCAGGTACAGGAGTTAAAATCATACATTTAATTTCAGTCAAACACCTTTGTCTCAAAGAGGTATAGCAAGAGAGACCATCTACTTTTACACTCAACTCTACTTTATGTTTTTCTAATGGTATTGATTATATTCTAATTCTGTTGGTTCTGTACCTCGACAGTTATACTGTTGCACATTTTCAAGCTTTAACATTTTATTTTAGACCAGTTGCACATTGGTGAACATTTGATGTGACAGGCTAACAATATATTTTGGACCAAAAACTACATGACTATCTTGATTCGTCAAAACATCTGTTATGCTAACAGCACAAATTAAGGACACAGTCACCAATTAGAGGGCTAATTTCAATGCAACAACAACAGTAGCATAATGGTCAACATTGCCAGCACTGTCAAGGTCACAAGGACAGGTATGTTACACCCCTTGCAAATTGTGTGGCCATATCAGACAGTAATGCATAAAGCAAGACTAAATATATAAGTGTATCAGGACAGGAGCAGGATTTTGAGAAGCTCCTTTTAGGCATGATCTTAGATATCAGACGTGGTATGCACAGTATCTAACAAATGTTCATCTGTCACATTTTTGTAAATATTTTATAATATTAACACAGAACATATGACAATTTGATACAATGATAAATAGATACATTTTCCCTCCCCAGCGTCACATGACTCTTTTGTGTTCAGGTGTGAATGTGGAGCACTATACTGGTCACTTAAGTTCAACATGGCACATTATGGCAAAGAACTCTTTGATGATCTGAAAAGAATTGTTGTTCTACATAAAGATGGACTAGGCTATAAAAAGATTGCCAACACCCTGAAATTGATGGCCAAGACCATACAGCAGTTTAACAGGACAAGTTCCACTCAGAACAGGCCTCACCATGGTCAACGAAAGAAGCTGAGCGCATGTGTTCAGCATCCTATCCAGAGGTTGTCTTTTGAAAATAGATGTATGAGAGCTGCCAGCATTGCTGCAGAGGTTGAAGGGGTGGGGGGGTCAGTTTGTCAGTGCTCAGACCATACGCTGCACAAATTGCATCAAATTGGTCATTATGGCTGTTTTCTCAGAAGGAAGCCTCTTCTAAAGATGATGTACAAAAAAGCCAGCAGTTTGTTGAAGACAGGCAGACTAAGGACATTGATTACTGGAACCACGTCCTGTGGTCTGATGAGACCAAGATAAACTTATTTGGTTCAGATAAGTTGAACCAACCAGGTGAAGAGTACAAAGACAAGTATGTCTTGCCTACAGTCAACCATGGTGGTGGGAGTGTCATGGTTTGGGGTTGCATGAGTGCTGTCGGCACTGGGGAGCTACAGTTTATTGAGGGAACCAGTAACGCAAACATGTACTGTGACAAACTGAAGCACAGCATGATCCCACAGGGCAGTATTCCAACATGATAATGACCCCAAACACACCTCCAAGACTACCACTGCCTTCCTAAAGAAGCATGTAAAGTAAACCCTTTTGAGCATCTGTGGGGCATCTTTAAATGGAAGGTGGAGGAGCGCAAAGGTCTCTAACATTCACCATCTTTGTGATGTCATCATGGAGAAGTGAAAGAGCAACTTGGTGGCAACTTGTGAAGCTCTAGTGAACTCCATGCCCAAGAGAATTAAAGCAGTGATGGAAAATAATGGTGGCTACACAAAATATTGGCACTTTTCACTTAGGGGTGTACTTACTTTTGTTTCCAGCGATTTAGACATTAATGACTGTGTTGAGTTATTTTGAGGGAACAGCACATTTACACTGTTATACAAGTTGTATTACATTACATTGTATCAAAGTGTAATATTTTCAGTCTTGTTCCTTCAAAAGATATCAAAAATGTTTACAAAAATGTGAGGGGTGTGCTCACTTTTGTGAGATACTGTATCTCCAAGGCCAGATAAAGGTTGTGTGCTCCAAAACAAAGATACAGAACATCTTGTGTAAGCACACAAATAGTTTTCCCCTCATTTCATTTGCACCAACTGCAAAGAACTAATGACGGCCCCTTCTGCCAACAGATTACATTGGAAGCGTACGCTGAAGCTCCTCATCCAAGCAAAACCACCACGGCTTCAAGTATTTGTTTTCTAACATGTGCAGTAAATCAAATGGTGGAGGCTGTCTTTGTCATTCACCATGTATAGGCCTAGTTTTTTAAAGTGGTGTGATTAAAGAAGCCTTAGAGCCCTCATGCGAAACAGGATGCCACTCAATACAGACTTGATTAGCAAAAACCACAAAACCACAAAAACCACTTAACAGTAATTTGCCCCAAGACTTCCTCCTGCCCTTCACTGCTGTGTGTGTGTGTGTGTATGTGTGTTCGTGTGAAGGAGATGAGCTGAAGAAGCTTGGCAGAGAAAACAGGTCTGTAGGGCAATGCGTCTTGTCTTAAACACCAGAGCTGCCTCCTTGGTTTCGTAAGATGTGGTTTGGGTGATCTATGGCTAATTGTGTACAGCAAATAGATGTGGCTTGGGTTTGGTTAAAAATACATGTTTTAAACTTTGAAAGGATGTCTTTATCTTCATACGTGTAAAAAGCATTGCAAAAAGTCTCTAAACTTGAAATACAGCCTCAGTTAATCACATCAAAAGTCTTCAAGATGAATGATATTAACTCTTTAAAAGAAGTGGTTGTTGGGAGTGATTTATTAGTTTCCTAATAAAATGGAAATGGAAGGAAAAAGCAAAGACAACAGAACACATGATTCAGTTCTGTGGCAAAATATTTCCAAGCTCCTGTTCAAACAGTAAAGAGAAATGTATTATTGTCCTTGGTAACCATCTGTATGTACCAGATGTCAGAAGAACCATTCCATTAGCAGGTGTGTAAACACACAATTCCTCATGTATGATGATTATATTAAATCAGTAACAAATGTTAAACTGCTAAACTAGAGACGAATTTATTTCTGTATTTCCCCAACGATAGGCCTCCCCACATTAGGGGCCAAAAATGAAAAGACCCTGAAGGCCTTTGCAACTCTATACCAATAATGACGAGCGTGAACGATTTAACTGATGCAATTTTGAACTTACAGACACATGCCGTAACACAAGTCCTAATATGCAGAATGTAAGCTCCAGGTCGTTGCAATTTTTTAAAATAAGGTAAAACATCAAATTTGTTTTAGCCTGGGACCCCTTTTAATGTGAGGCTCTTTAACTCCAACTCTTCAAATATACAATATATAAAGATGTAATAACTGTTACTGTAATTAGTCATAATTAGCAGATGATTTAGTATTTGATGGGTATGGAAATATGTTTGCATTACAGTATCTTTATAATCAAAACTATGTGACAATGTGTTTTTATATTATGGATATTATCTGTATTTAAATAAAACAGACTAGTTGTGTATTTCATTACAAACAGAGCATACAATAAGCCTTGCTTAAATGCATTTAGTGCAGCACAGATTAAAAGAAAATTCATAAAATTACAAATAACTACATATTCATGATACTGTAATGCTGAATTGTATTGTGAAAAGTCTCCATATCACCTGTGCCTAATTCAGGAATAAGTCATTGATGAATATAGGACATTGGCTCATGGTAATGTTTATAGACTATTGACTTAGAAAAAAACATCAGGTGTGAGTGACGTGCTGCTTTTATATTGAATGGAAGTCCCTATTACATCCATTAAAAATAACAAATAATGAATAAAGAAAACTGGGAACCTCCTAGTTAGTATATACAGTATATATATATATATAGTATATATATACTGCTGGTATTTGGACCCCATTTTAAGAACCATTGAGTTAAAGTAAAGAATTCATAATCTGATGCTGGGATGCTCTATTATGACCAAACATTCAACAAATAAAATGTCTCTAAGCACTTTTACCACATCCAATTACCAGGCTGATATTTACCACATGGGTTTCATTAAGGCCCGTTGTCAGGAGACTTGCATTCAGTGCTTTGTATTAATTTCTCATGTGGTTTAATGACATGGCGTTGAGAATTGCCATGATGACATTTTAATATCAGCAACTTAGATCAGTGGTTAACATGGATAGACGTTCTTGTCCTGTACACGTCAAGTCAAGGGCATCAATAAACATGTGCAGATCCTTGGCATAAATAAATGTTGGTTTTGGAAAGTGACCACAGAAGACATGTTTCATTCTATCTACAGTGAGCGCAGTTTGACGTTGACTTTCTTTGACAGCGCTGGGGTAAGTTGTTCAACAAATGTAATTCTCTATTAGGCCATGCGTGACAGGCCAAACAACAATACACATTCAACATAGTCCAAAAATAAAACATCACATAAAAAATCGCATTAAGATGCTACATGGTTACAAGCAGAAGATAATACATTTAGATATTAAAATGCTTATTAACAAATAAAAAACTAAATTGGCTGCAGCAACTTCTATATTAAGTCATGTTTGAGTCTTCCAAGGTTTGATTAAATGAAATTGGGAGTTTTAGGTTAAAAAAGTTAACAGGTCTATAAGTGACAGATATTATTATTAGTAGTATTTTTAGTAGCATTATTATAAATAATCCAAAAGCTGCCCAAAATACTACCAATTCAGGGAATATGTCCTAAATGCTGTCAATGCAATGTGATGTGTCCAATCCTCCTGTTAACAAACCTGTGGCTTTAATGATTGATTGGTTGATGTTTCTATGCTATTGGCCTTATAATGCTACATACACTAAAAGTACCAAAAGAGGTTCTTTGAAATGTTTCCATCAAAAAACAATGGAAGGGTTCTTACAGAATGTACTTACTTGTGAAGAACGATTTAATGTTTAAGGAACCCCCACAAAATGTAAAAGTTCTATATTATATAAGATTTTTCTTAGAACTGTATACAGAATAACAGTATCTCAATCTTGAGAGCTAATATCCTGAATATCCTGATGTGGCCGTATGTGTAGGACTGGCTGCAAGGTTTCTCAAAAGGTAAAAAGAAAATCTATCAATTGCTTGAGCTGAGTAGAGCGCAACCTTACTGAAGTATCACATGTCTGCACATATCCATGTTTCTGCCACTCTGCGCCACAATGACTGCAGATCAATGTGTCTGTCTCTGAGGTGTGAGGTGGCACAGAAAGGGGCAGAAGGAGACTGAGGTTACATATGTGTAAGTGTGTGTGTGTGTGTGTGTGTGTGTGTGTGTGTATGTGTGTGTGTGTGTGTGTGTGTGTGTGTGATCTGCTCCCTCCTCTGACTCTAAAAGTCCCTCTGATAAGTATTGTTTATCACTGCATGAAGGAAAGCTAGCTAGCTGAATTCATCCATAGTTAATGTGGCCATGGCACCAACAAAAATCATTAATTGTTGTCTCACAGGATTACAAATAACCATTCAGTTGGTTGCTGAACTGAGCATGCACTTAGTAAAAATGATCAATGTGTAGATGCAATGACCTGACTACAGCTTAAAAACAGTGTCAGTAAAAGAAAGAATAAGTTAAATCTTAAAGGCTTCAGCCACTAAAGTAAGAAATGTAGTTATTAAAACATAAAGCTCATAAAGCTTTTTGATATGCTGTCAAATAGTGGCTGATATAATGAGATACTTGATACCTACAATGTACAGTATATGATCATTTTTGTCATTTTGTCATTATTATGAGATAATACGCCATATTTATTTTTAGATTACATTTTATTAATATGTCAAACCTTATTCCCATTTTCATTCTTTCATTGTCCAAACCGCTTATCCATTGTCAGGTCATGGGAAAGCTGGAGCCAATCCTAGCTGACTATGGGACAATGAATGAGACGGACCAGTCAAACTAAACCGCAAGCCTTTGGACAGTGGGAGGAAACCAGAGCAGCCAGAGGAAACCCGCATAAACATGGGGAGAGTGTGCAAACTTTACACAGAATGGCACCTGGACCTTCTTGTTGGGATTTACATTTACAGCATTTGGCAGACGCTCTTATCCAGAGCGACGTACATTGTGAGCAGTAGGGGGTTAGGTGCCTTGCTCAAGGACACTTCAGCCAAGATTCGAACCTGCAACCCTTCGGTCACAAACCCACTTCTCTAACCATTGGGCTACAGCTGCCCCAACGGCTGTTGGGAGGTGACAGCGCTAACCTCTGCACCACTATGCTGCTCTTCTTCCCAGTTTGACTTATTTAATGACTTATACTTGTTTGCCTAGTGTTAGAAATGGTTTCTATACCAAACATTGATTTACCTATGATAACAATAAGAAGATGAAGAAGAAGAAGAAGAAGATAATACAATTCTCAAGCTCTCTAATTTACACATACACTGTTCAGCCATTACAATAAATCTACATTCCTAATACTTTTTAGCATTACCTCTGTGTACAACTTCTTTTCTGTGGGATCTGACCAGACAGGCTAACTATTGGCCCTCATGTGCCTCAGTGAGCCTTTAGTGTCCATGACCCTGTCATGGGTTCACTGATTGTATTTCTTTGGATCATTTTTGGTACTAACTTCTGCATACCAGATACACCCCTCTGTCTCACAATTTGGCTGTTGTCCATTTTTGGACTATGGCAGGGTAATTGGCATGGTAGGGTAATTGTAAGCCCCAGGCATTTAAGTTCAGTGGTCATTAATTTGATCATTCAGGAAATCTGGACAACTCATTATCTTGTTGACAAGATACACTGTGTACAATTTCACTGACATAAGGACGAGATGTTGTGATAAACTTATGCTACATTGGTGGGAACTAGCTTACTGGCACAGTTAGACAGACCTTCCCCTGCTGTTCTAAGAATGCACACGCTAGTAGCAATTTACTGATTATACGTGTGCATTTCTCCTCATCATAATCAGATGAGTATTCCACATTTCTCATTTTTCTGCACCTTAGCATTTAGTCATTAAGCCTGCTTAAATCACCCCTTTCCCAAGAGCTGGCAGCCATTTCCAGTTCTCTACAGCCAAAGACAGAGGCTAGAATGGATATACACTGTAAAAAAAAAAGGCATTACAGTTGTATGTAATGTATACATACAACTGCCCCGGTACACACCACTGCCCCGGTATGCGCGTGTGATGGGTTAAATGCAGAGGAAAAATTTCGTTGTGGTGCACTGTGCGCAGTGGTGTATTCACAATGATCGGGAATCACGAATCACTAATTCAAATGTTCAAATATTTGGTTATATGACATGTAACTAAAGGTACTGAGAGCAGCCTCAAATATTGTTGTATTGACTTGGGTCAATTTGCAGAAATTAATGAAAACAAAACAAGAAAAATATTGTTTGTGTCCAAAACATCAAAAACACCTCTTCAACCCCCCATCTCCATGTTGACTCTACAACTACTAGTACAGTTGGATGATAAATCGATAATTATCATGATATAACATTTCTCGATTCAATATAAGACACGGTCGATTTAATGTTGATAAAACTAGTTCCATCCATGTTGATAAAACTAATTCTATCCATGTCCACGTTTTCCATCTGTCCATCCATGTTTTGACAGACAACACAAAAAGCAATGACAATGAGAAAAGCACTGTGCTGAACCAATCACGTGGCTGAAATAGAGTAATCAATCACATGGCTGGAATACAGTTACCAATCATGTGGCTGGAGGAGCGAATAGGAGCCAGACGCAGCAGCGTGTGAGCTAATGTTTGGGCTAGGTTAACCGCTAATGCTAACTTTGCTACATGCACACCAGTGAAAAAAAAGAAAACAATGGACACAGCCCAATGATGAATATTGTTAAAAAGAAGGGCTAGAGGAGCAGTAGTGTGGAGATATTTGGGCTGTTTGCAGTCATGTTCCCACGAAGAGACAGTACAACCAATCTCTTTATCATCTGAAACAGTGATGAGCTTTAGAGCTGTAAAGGTTCCCTGACTGTAAACAGTTCTTTCAGGCAGATTACCAGCTTCACAGGATCTTCAATCAGAAAATAAATAATTTACACCACAATGAACCACATAATACTATAACACCTTATTTAGGAGTGAAAAGGAACCTTCAAACTTGACAGAATTAGTGATTTGATTCATATCATGATAAATATCGATATCAACAGATATGAAATAAATTATTGTGATACATTTTTTTTACATATCAGTCAGCTCAGGCTACTGGCTACACTGAATGTGTGCATAGTACCTGGGAATATAAGCACTGATATAAAATACAATATACATACAAACCTACTGTAGTATTTCCAGCATGATAATGCCTTTTGTGTCTAAACTAGGACAGATTTTGATAAAGCAGATAAAGTTAAAGCAGAAAATGCAAACCTATTAAAAATATTTCACAAGGCATTTGGTTTGGATTGAATAGGACTGAAAAATACATTTGGGAATATAATAATTAAAGAATAAAGAAAAATTAAATGACAATTACTTCAGCTAGTACCAGATGTTGAGTTCATACAGGGTGTTAATCAAAGACACAGAGGGAAGCCAAATGAAGCATGGGAACTCCAACCACAATCCTGTATCATGTTACAAAATTGTAGTACTTTGTTTCTTCTGCTGCAATGATTAGTAGCTGTAAATTCAATGTCATTATGCAAACTTGTGATAAAAAAAAATCAAACCTAGTGTAGTCACTTGTGACTAGCTCTTAAAACTGATGTAAGGAATCTAGAGTCTGCTAAAGCATATAGTCCTGTAATATTAAAAAATCATATCCTTCTTCAAAACATTTGAAATGCACACATAAAAGAGATGGCTCTTGCAAAAGCAATTGAGTGCATTTCACCTGACACCCTAATAGCTGTGAATGTCACCATGATGATTGCTTCACTGATAAACATCATTGTAAACAATATGGACAGTCAGCAGTCTTGTTTCAGTGCTGTCATGCTACTGTTATTACAGGCTATAAAGTCTTCCCAGTAAAAGCTGGAGCCATCATTGAAAGAGCTCACATTCAGTTGACAAGAGAAGAAAATACATGAATAAATGTAGCTCCTCTCACCTCTTTATGTCTTTCTGAGTGTAGCAATTCGCTGCTTTTTTCCACACAAATACACACACCTAGTATTCACATGCCTGTCATAGCAATAAGTGTTCATCATTTCTGAAATGTCATGCAGCACTCAAGCATGTGTACCTGAAAACAATGACACTGAATTGAAATTAGGAATGTACTGCTGTGGGATATCCAACAGTTTTCATGTACATATCTGCAGATTCCAATACCAACTCTGCTACAGATATGAAAAGGCAAAAGCTGGGATTAGATTAATATTCTTAATAACTTTCATGTAACATATTTATTTCAATAAGCTTAAAATGAGGAATAATTAGGAAAAACTAAAACATTTTAGTATTGTATCGCAATCTAGCTTATCCTCCTTTGAAAGAAAGTCTTTCCTGCATTCAGAGATTGTTTTATGTTTAATGTTTATTTGCAGATTTGCAGAACTGGAAAATAAATTAACATATAATGTGCAAAAATTGCAGCACATTAAATAGTTTTATCTTTTTCTTTTTCTGAATTGCACAAATTACAAAAAAAATGTCATATTAAAGCTTGATAATATACATGATAATATATTTTTCCTTATAAGATCAATAAAACAAAGCATGGTGCATACATGAATTATGTGTTATTGTTCAATTCTGTATGAAGAGAAGATCTTTACACTTTTAAAATGGTAAAAGAAAAAATGCTATACTCATGACTTCTAAACATTACTCAAAAACGTACTGATCTGTCAAATTATTGTTTAGAACCTACGCTTAATTATAAAGTCATTACAAGAAAAGTAACATGTAAGTCCATGTAGTTAGGAGAATATGTGTACAGGCTTGTGCAGTTGAAAATGAAACAAATATGAGAACTCCTTAAGTCACTATGTTGAAATCAGGGAAGAGGCATGTCCAACTGGATCAAGTGTGGTTTTACATGTCTCTCTCTCAGGCTCTGTCTTCATGACTTTAGGGGACAGAGTCTGACATGTTGGACAGGCAAGCCCAATGAGGCGCCAGGTTTCCACCAACAGTCAAGCTTATACCGTGACAGACAGAAACATGGCCTCAGGATGGAGAACTAGGACAAGAAATCAGCTAAGAGCACCGTGAGAACCATCCACAGCATTCCACGTCTTGCCAGAATTCTTCAGTGGAATCAGAGGTGGGTTGCAAAATACAATACTGTGCGGTCTTGTCAAATAAGTAAATTTAAATTATTTTTGGTCAGCTCTAGCTATTGCTTGTAAATGTTCAGTTAAACCTCAGTATACTTTTGATTTGCCAAACTAGGCATTGAACTGTGACTACAGATACTTTGCTGGCCTGTTTGGAAATGAATAATCTGCATTTTATTTAATGTTTGTCAATGTAATCCAGTGTCAACTCGAGGAGAGTAGATTCCCTATTTGAATCTTGGTTCCTTCTAATGTTTGTTCTTCCAGCTTAAGTCTTTCCTTTCCTCTGTCACCACTGGCTTGCTCACTGGGGGCATGGACATCTTAAAATCTGTGCAATGTCAGTTTTAAAAAGAGCAATTAAAATAAAATTTTATTAGATTTAAATGAATCCAGCAGTTTACAGACTTTTGTATCTAAGCCCCCCTTTGTGGATATTAAATGTCACCCTGTCACCCCCAAACTTACCTAAACTTCTTTATTTTTCTAGCTTTCTAGAAATAGATTGAAGAAATATAGACTTGACTCTCATGTGGCTCTATTAAGCCCATCCAGTCTACATGTGCTCTCATGTTGCACTAATTGGAGACCAATATGCCAAACTGAAGAAGGCTTATGACCCTATTCCTTTTCCAGGGAGCGTTCACCATTATAGATGTTCATATATAGATGGATGGGCAGTCACCACCACAAAAATCTTACCACTGCTTACTTAGTCTGTTAAATCACAACTATAATTTTAAAGTACTTTTACATTAATTTCTTCACACAAAGTTCTTTCAGTTATACAACTGAAAAATAAATTTCTGAAAAACCAAAGAAACTAACATCAGTGTTTTTTCTTTACATGTGCTACCATATGGACATCAAAATAATAAAATGTTAGCATAATATTATGTGTGCCTATGATGTGGAAAGTAGATTTTGAACTGTTTGATTTAGTGTGACAAACCAATTGGCCTTTGCTTGTGCAGTTTCTTTTTTATTGAACACTTTCATTCATTCTGGCCTAACATTATTCTTTGTGGGAAAGGCAGAGCAACCAAGCATAGAAATTTCATATTGGCTAGTACCTTGGCGCTATTTCCTCCCAGCAATGGGCTTCTCTTCCTGTGCAACTTGCCATTGGACCAGTGAAGCACGTCATGACTGAAATCTCTTCAAGATTATATAGGATTTCCAAAATACGAACCGCAGTGCACCTCAAATTATGCTAATTCTGGCCACATGTGTTTCAGAAGGATTGGCCCCCATGGTGCTTCCCCCATAAAGCCAACACTTTTAAAACGATGTGCAAGTAGTCCCCATAGAAAACCACTTCCTCTGCCGTTCAACCCATTCATTTCAAATAATACCTACTAACCCTATAGAACATTCAAGTGGAGACTTGTGGGTGCTGGAGTCCTTTTAAAACCTAATAAAACTGAATATAATAAGATGTTCACCTCACTCTGCTCCCTTACTCTGCCTGGACACCTCTGAAAGATAATACTTGTGCAGCCTAAACTTCAAAGTCTTTAACATACTGCTATTAAAGTGAAGTCTTATGTTTGAGTGGAATTGGGCAATGTAAAAGAAGTTTAAGAAGTTTGTTCTAGTTGTGAAGACAGACAAGGTATTGGACACCGTTTCAGGTACTTTTTGTGAATTTTCTATATCTTGACATCTGCAGTCCTCACAGGTCAGGTCAGTATTGTTAGGGTGTTCAGAGTAGCAGTCTTTTCTAGAATGACAGTGTGCACTGGTTACACTGCTGAAGTTTACACCAGTGAGTGAACCTGAGTCACCTGAATCACCTGAATCACCTGAACTGGTTTAAAGTACAAGTGGGACATTCCATTTAGGTTGTGTGCTAAAATATTTTTTGTATGAATTTATTAGATTAATTCATTCGATGTTAAACACATTGTGTCCAGTGGAGGAAATAATTATTTAACCCCTTTTGTAAGTTTGCCCACTGACTAAGAAATGAACCATCTATAATTTTAAATTAATAGATTTATTTTAACAATGAGAGACAGAAAATCCAAAAAATCACATTATATAAAACATGTACATTTATTTGCATTTCATTGAATGACATAAATATTGATCCCCTAGCAAAGTTGTCCTGTGACCTTAGCAGAGAAACACCCCCAAAGCATAATGTTTCCACCTCCATGCTTGGTCATAGTCAGAATTTGCCTTCCTCCAAACACAGTGAGTTGAGTTGAGGCCAAAGAGCTCTCATCTTACCACAGATTTTTGAACAATTGCACCCACAGTTGTCTCCTTCTCATAGTGCTTCTTGCTTATGGTTTTGTAGCCCATTCCAGCCTTGTGCAGGGCTACAATCTTGTCCCTGACATCCTTAGACATCTCATTGGTCTTGCCCATTGTGGAGAGGTCGGAGTCTAATTGATTGAGTCTGTGGGCAGGTGTCATTTATACAAGTGTCTTTAATGTGGTTGAGATGCTGAAATTAGAAATATCTAACCGGCCAGAACTCTTAAGGGATCAAATGCTTATTTTATTCAATTAAATGCAAATCAATGTATATATTTAATATAATGGAATTTTCTGGATTTTCTTTTTTTTTATATATCTCACTTTTAAAATAAATCTACCATTAAAATTATAGACTGTTCATTTCTTTGTCAGTGGGCAAACTTACAAAATCAACAAAGTGTCAAATAATTTTTCCCAGACTGTATATAGTTCATTTAGTAGTGCACTTGAATTAACACTGGTAAATGTGTCTTGAAGGCACTGAACAGTTGTGATTTTTTTGTGTTTTTTGTTCGTTTTTTGTTTGTTTTTTGTTTGTTTGTTTTCTACTCTTTGGTTCAAGCTTCTACTATTAGTCCAAAAACTGCAAAATTTTCTGAGATTACATAACATATCAAGTCAGATTCAAGGGCAAAACTGAATTAATTCTGACATCAAGATTTAAACTCACCATCAATCAATCTGAAGTTTATATTAGGATCAAAGAGAGAAAGAGAGATTAATCTAGTCTGATCAATACCCAACTTATGCATAATCAATGTATATTAAATGCATGTTTTATGCTTGAGGATGGACCCTGAGGATCTACTGGATGAATGACTTTTTAACGTCTAAATATCCACATTTTAATGTGTGGAATTTATTGTAATTTGCATACGTATATTCACTAAAAGTCTTGCCATAGCAGAGGATTAGATTTTCTCAAGAACAACTGAAGTAGAAACAGATCCAACACCTCAATGAATATATGGGCCAAAGAGTAAATCTGGTTCCAGACCCATGGACCAACACAAATACTGTGTGAGCACTATAAGCCTCATGCCACGGTCATAGTGTACAGTATGTCCAGAATGGCAGATGCAGTGTTGTTAGCATTCCATGCGTAAGTCTGGTGTCATGTAGGATGATGAATGCCACTTCATAAACTATTCATATCTATATTTTGGGTTCAATCCAGTTAGAAGCAGCCTTCAGTGTCAGGGGTGAGAGGTCAGCTTATTGGCAAGCTGTCAACAAATTGAAGACAACATTTGCACGCCAGAGGTTTTCCCTTTAATTGAAATGCCATGCTGATCTTCTGACCTTTCCCTACATTACTGTCTTTGTCATCCTCATTCAATAACTTTCTCAGTACAATTACTGTTGGAAACATCAAAAGTGCCGCTGACCATTTTCCAATAGAAACCTTGCAGAAAAGAAATGTTTCTCCAAATATGGATCCTAGATACTTCTTGCTTTTAGATATTAGAGCCTAATTGTTACAATACATGGGCTGATATTAGCGACCTGCTGTGTTATTGGTATTGGCATATTACATAGCAAATGATGTAATAATTAGCATCTTTTGGTCATGGTATTGTTGCCATAATAATTCACATCCAAACCTAACCTTGCATGAGGAAGAGGACAAAAAATAGGTGAAATCCACCAGATAGCTCCACCCCAACTGTTACAGAGAATTTCTATTGTAATAGACGACGACAATCATATCAATCAGTAAAGCAATATGACAATTAAACTAGCTGTGTATTAAAAAATGGTAAATCAGTTTTATATTGATTGTGTCCTGGTACAGACACAATCAATATAATCTTTCAGTCCATTTAAAACATTTACATATTTAATTTTATGGACTGGTTATATGGAGGCTGTTATTTAAAGAACCACTTAAAAGTTTATGGAAATGTTTTTAAATGCCACTGCTTCAAAGAAGTGATTTTCGTTGACTCTGTCTTTAAGGGTTTATGCCAGTTATCTTTGAATATTCTGAAATCTGCACTAAAGCTGTGCCCCCTCTTTGTTTTTGCTCAAAACACTCCATTCCAGCTCAAAACGAATTAAAGCTCTAATGGACAGTTTGGAAACAATGCAACTCTGAGGGACATAAATTGTACCATCAGATATTTTGTTTGTGTATTTTTAACAAGTAGGATTCTTGTAAAAGGCGCTGTACATCTTGATGCCAGATTTCTGATTTTTACAAGCATGGAACTAATCTGCACCATAAGAAATTCATTTTCAGACGTCCATGCAGCTAAGAATGTTCCCATAAGTCATTTGGGTGAGAGGCATTTTTGGTTTTTTAAGTGGCCTGTATTACCTTTCCATCTGTAACATATAGCCTTACAGCAGCTATTCGTCTTCCACTGGTCATACAGTAGTTTGGTAGCTACTTCTAAATGGTCGTTTCTCCATGGTGCTGATTTATGTGTAGGGAAACCTCTTTTTAATCCATTGAGAACCTGTTTCCAAACAACGAGGAAAACAAATGATTTAATTATCGACTCCACAAAGAGCTGTGGTTGAGTCCTAAATGCCAGATAAGTGCACAGTTTCCCTGCAGTCAAGATTGTTGTGGCATCAGTGCGCTCGGCCACGATGATGCCATGAAAGGCGTTGGGTTTCCTGTTTGAGTGCATGTGCCGGTTTCCATACTCTATGAAAAGCATTGTTCCAAAACCCTCTAAAACCAAATGAATCAACACTGAAAACCCATTAAGCCCTTTGTTTGGGTGTGTTTTTTCAGCCAAGCGGTTATGTGGGTATATCTTAAAGCCCTCAGATGGGCAAAGCCTCCAGAAAAGTGAATACAGACACTTGGCAGCAAAAGAAAATGAGTTTCAAACAACAGATGTCAAGTCGGGCATTTCCCCCTGCTTTGACGACGATAATTTTTTATCAGTCACATTTTTCCTTCCTGGCAACATTATAACACAGTGCACACCCATCTACTTTGTGTTGACTGAAAAATCTTGACAGGCCAGATTTTGAGGTTTGTCATTTTGTTGGCATGTTATGAGACATCTGAAGATATACTGGCTTCAATGTTAAACAACATATTAATATTCACATCTTACTTTTAATATTTAAGAACATTTAGCCTTGTGACAGGGACAATCAACAGAACCCATACCCTTACTATCTTTCCATCTCTCTCTCTCTCTCTCTCTCTCTCTCTCTCTCTCTCTCTCTCTCTCTCTCTCTCTCTTAC